>CM077105.1:30519081-30577945 GCA_039619505.1 Cimex hemipterus | reverse complement strand
TCTCTTAATTTTTAAAATCGTTTTCACAGTTATATAAGACGTCCACACATGGCCATTAACGGGCATGTATTCAACATAAGTTAACATCGAATCACAAAGGGACCAAACTACACTGTTCATCGATTAATTTACGTATGCATAAATGAATTATTAAACAGACAGATAAATAATACCTGATTTAGTTATATTGTGCCACTATATTTCTTTCAATATTTCCCTGGGGCCTTTCACACATATTTACGACGTCCCAATCATGGCGTTTCAAAATTTTATCAAAGTTTGAGATGTGTTCATCTCCAGAGATTTGTAGCCCGTGAGGGATTACATGGGCAATGCTCTACAATGTATGATAGCAGTCTCAAAGGAATTTAAATACGGTGAGATATGTAAATACCCTTCCTTCAGTATTAAGGAAAGTTAAGCAAACTAGAGAAGTTGAAGTGGAAAATCTTTGCAGAACTGTTTTAGCCTTATTTGGCAATTTCTTTTCTTTAGATGTTTGTAAATATTAAAGTAATTTTTATCATTATTTCTTAAATTGTATCTCCTTAAAAAAGCATATTTTTTATTTGAGATTTACAATGTAGAATTAACTAAAACTAGCAAATACAATGGTAATAGAAGAATACAAGATCTTGTACTATTTTCAAAAGACAGATCACCCAGTAGTTACACCCATGAATAAGTAAATGTTAGATCGACTAACGGTCACTAATCACCACACGTTAAGGAATAGTTTGGATCGTCAGTCTAAGAGGCGGATTCTTCATGTTTGTTGATTAAGGAGCGAGCATAGTTTAATATAGGTAGAAGAACATGGCAAAGGAGTTGTTTATTTATTGTTTTGTTTTTATTTTTATCGTTCACTTCGTTATCCTAGGACTGTAAAGTGCAGGGAATGAAGATAAGGGCAGGATGCAGGGTCGTCTGCATAAGCGAACAGAGAAGCATTGGGGTATTAACGATGTCATCATCACATATGAGATAAAGATTGGTCCAAAAATATTACCTTGGGAGACTGCGCCCGGACAGAATTTATTCGCAAATTACACTTTTAGAAACTTGTAAATAATATGATGTGGCATAAAAATCAGTCAAAAGTTTTCCAAACCCCTGTTTACTGGACAACCACGTGATTTGTAAGAAGACAGATACTATGTGCAAATATTGTCAAAATTACAACTTTTACTGTGTATTAATGCGGTTTGATTTTCATTTTGGAAATTGCCTGCTGTTATACGAAGTGAATTGCACAATTTAAAATCTGTTTTAAAAATTACTGTGTAAATTTTTAATGAGCGTTTGTTGAACTGAAATTGAGAAATAACTATAAAATCGAGATTTGAAAGCAGTACCAATTACAAGATTTAAAAAATTACTTATTTTAGGGGTCATTTCCTGACTAAATTGTCCGGACTTAAATGCCGTGGAATTGCCTAATTTTTGCTCGTGTCGCCGTAATCGGACCACCCTCATACTTCGAGGTTGAACAATAACATATTATTCCTCAAAGATAATTTTAATTTAAAAGGTTTGTTTTCTTTAAAATTTATCGTTTCCATTTTAATATTGCGAAATTAAAAAAAGATAACGAAGTGGATGATTCTAAATCATTTCTCAATGTTTAAATTCGGAGACAGTAACATATTGTTAATGCCGTCTCCAAAAAATGGCTGAATATCTTTCCGAAAAAAGGGTTTAATATTACGATGATTCAGTATGTACCGTCTGTCTACAAATCAAACTGACATGATCACGATATCGCTTTATTTATTTGGTTAGGAATAGAGAAATATTAAATAATAAAGTTGACAAGTAGGAATAGTATGCGAATAGTTACGGTTTGTTAAGTGTACTTAAGTTGGCTGTGGCTATTAAGATGGCTTAGCAGATTTGCCGATTGATCTGCCTCATTACATACTTACTTGTGATTTAATTTTTCGTTCTTATGGATATATTATTAACCCCGTTCAATACGTCTCGTTCGCTGCGGTCGGGTTGGTGGCGTCTGGCTACTGGTGGATGCACGGCCCTCGAAATCGCTTCGTTGGCTAATGTACAATATAACAACAAGGCCACAAAAAAAAAAAAGTCTCATTTTTCGTTTTCATTAAGACCAAATCTATTCGTAATACAATAAAGAAATGAATATTTATTATATGCATATTTATATTAAATATCAAATAGTACAATTTATAGTGAAATCAAGAGAAGTTAATTTTTTTTTATTTTACTCTGTTTGTTCTAGTTGATGTCTATCACTTTATCCCTAAAGTAGGGATTACTAGAAATTGCATCGATGAGTAATTTCCTTTGAACTGCTAGGAGAATGGGTGCATTGGATGGAAAAAAGAAAGAACAAACTGTTGTTTAAATCGTCGTGAGCGGAAACCGCAAGGATTTCAGTTGCATATAAAGAAGTACTCCTCTTTGAAAATTCGTACGCACGTCAGAGATAACATCTCTCGAACCAGCGGCCTCTCCTGACCGAATTGCCCTCACGGCGTTCACGAAAATTGAGCGTCGGGGAATCCAGCCATGTGCCCGTTGCACAAGAAATTGGACTAAATTGTATGCCGCCGCCGGTTAAAATTGAACTTGAGACCTTGTATTAACAACCGGTTAGGTTCGAAATGGGGGCAAAACTTCCGAGTGTACCTTGCAACTTGGAAATTTGTCGGAAACCTCTTTAAATATTCAGCTTCTGCTCGGAAATATTTTTCTCCAGTATTCTCTACTCAAGTTGTATTGTACTTGAAACGCTTGAATTAGGAGTTCACATATTAAAATTCAATTTATAAGGTATCTACCCTTTTAAAACGAGGAAATTATAATTGACACGTTCTCTAACTTTTTAGTTAATAAATTAGACACCTAAATCTGTCAGGTTTAAGAAAGCGACCCGGTATTTTGAAAGATTGTCTATTGATTTGCACAGATTCAAAATGTTATCGGAGCTCGATCGGAACTGATAATCTCTGGTTCGCCTACACTCGCTGTAGGTATAGAGCCAAACGCGTTTCGCCGCTGCCCTATCTCAAGTCGATTATCTACCCATTTTATTAAGGCGAGAATATCAATTAGCAATAAAATTAACTTCAATTTTGAGAGAGGATAAAAAATAGTGTTAAGAAAATCATATTTTTCCGGAGATTGGTGCTGAGCCGGACGTGTATGTAGCGAGATTGACCTAAAAATATGTGTGAGATCTCGAAGACATTATTAGACTGTAAACCTCATAATTACGTTGTCAACAACGGAGTAAAATCGCTTGTCGGAATAAAATATTTTTTTAACCAATCTTATTCGCCAAGAAACAAAAATCAGTTCAAGATTACAGAAAATTTCTAACGTCAATGACCAATTGGTGATTATTTAGGTCAAATTTCACCAGCACCCAAACCACAACCATGCATAAGATCATGAGCTCATAATTAAACGTTCACAGGCACTGCTAATTAAGCAGAGCCTTCTTGAATTGCAAAAAATGTCAAGTTAACTGAGAAAAAAATAATAAAATAATAATATCCCTAATGAAATTTTTAGAAAAAATTAATTGTAATTTTTGCCTATAGAATTTAAAAATACGGTTTTGTGATTAAACCGAGCATGGATAGTTGATGTCCGACAGGATCAAGGCACGATAGCTCAAGTGGTAGAGTAGCGGCGTATTTAAATACCGCTAACCGAAGGTCGAGGGTTCGAATCCCGCTCGTGACATTGATTTTTTCATTTCAACCACCACTCTTACACAGAAAGAATAATTAATTGAAAGAATTAATTTGGGAAATTGACAACTAAAGCGGAAGAGTATTATTATAAAAATAATCTTGCAACTTGGACGTTTCCGATTATTTAGGGCAACTCACAATTGTTGGTGGCAAAATTCGAAACGCAACTGTCAGACCAAATCAACGAGGATAGACTACCTAAAATTGTGTAGTCCAAGTACTTTATTTTAATTTAATTAAAAATTAAATTTAAAATTTAATTTAACCAAAGTAAGATTTCATTGGCCGAGTATAATATTTAACTTAGGTTTTGCCGCTTTTAGAGTCAAGCGAGCTAAAACGAGCCTTGGAAAAAGTAATGTAGAATTAAGTTTAACAACTATCCAAAGCTTTCCGTACGAAAAAAACGAAAAAGTTCGACCAGATTTTTTTTTACGAGGGTTCACAACAGCAGAGGTCACATAAACCCTCAGGGTGGCGGTAATTTTGAAAAAAAGCCCATTCGTAAGTATGTCGGGTTCGAATGCAGGGCCGCTGGAATCGAACCCGGGACCTTTACCTTACAGTGATGAACGCCGTGTCAAGGACGAAACCTTGCGGCCACTGACACCCCCCTCAGATTTGTTTAATGAGAAAGAAAAATCCCATAATAATGAACCTGATGGAGCGGTTAGAAATAAAAGTAATTAAATTATCTTGAGATTTAAAAAATAGGTTTTTATGACTAGACGGTACTTTTATTTTTGGATTATGATTATCTGTGGCTGTGAAAATAATCCTCTGATAGGTGATAAAATGTAACGAGGACTTGATCAGTTTGATCCAATATAAAACCGAAAAACGAGAATACATGAACCGACATAGTTTGATTTCAAATTTTGAAATGTTATAGTTATTTCCTTATATACAAACGTACCGTACGATAATGGCATGTAAAACCTACAATTATGGTCCAACGAAGATCGATTATGTATCAACTCATTGTTTTGGGTTTCTATTACTCACTGGTGAAATATACGCGAAATGTTCCAATGTCAAATAACAAAAGCACTCTTGTGAAAAGGGTAATCTTTACAAAAGTAGCGGATTCACCTATGTTGTATCAACTTCATCGAAAAAACAGGAACGCATCTGTTTTTGCAGCTTGGTTTATATATCAGCTAATGTATTTCAAGTTTCTGATCCTTATCTTTACGTTTGAATCGAACCGGATATATTACAATGATACAAACGCTACTGGTTTCTCCTTCGTCCCTTTCTAAATTAACAATCGTCCTTTTTCCAGAGGGAAGATCAAATATCTCCCACCGAGACCCTTCTCCCCTCTCTGTAATCCATTGGCTTACGTCTTATCTGATTTCGTCCATAGCATTTCGATTTGGGTGTGGATTGAAATCCGAATCTAGGATATCAGTGATAACAATAACAGTTTTCATTGTTGAATGTTTATATAACCGTTTGTCATGTTCTAACTTTATAAATGTGTAGAAATTATTAACTGTTTGCGTTCCGTTCGTGATGGAAGAACGCTTTCGATCCGTACTAGCAAAAATGATGGATAATAAATATGCGTGAGTTAAAGGTAAAACGTGAAAACAACTCTGCTAACGAGCATACAATTAAGTCTTATGAAACATATCGTTAAAAACCCGATTTTCTCTTCCTACATGTATATTATAAAAAGCAATGGTAATTTATTGAAAATTGTATAAAATCTTCCTAAATTTTTTAATGACACGATAATTACGACAGTAAAAAATTTGGCTTGGCTTTTTCATCTGTTGAATATAAATCTTTCCTATTTATAAGTTTGTGTATACATTTAAAAAATAATTTATCCATTAAATGGAAAACCAGAAACAATAAAATAGCAATTTACTGGAGGTCCGTAAAAACGTCATGATAATAATGACAATATTGGTTAAACGATAACAGGTCGAAAAATATTAAGCACGTCTCCGAGCGTTCTTGTCAATGGTCTCTAGGAGCTGAAAAAATATTTCAAGCTAATTTAAAAGTTTTCAAATATTATTTCTGCCTTATGGGCGTAAGTTTAAATGTTATTGTATTGGCAATTTGTCTAATTAAGAAAATAATGTACATGATCCGATTAAATGAGGTTAGATACCTAAACTTTGGTAGGCGCTTCTAGTAAATGTGGCTTTGAAAAACAATTGGATTCGTTTAAAGCACAGAAACCCGAATTTTGATAGAAAACATTTCCGTGCTGGATCAACTGTGAGTATTTCTTTTTTCGATTTTGGTTGATCCTTATTACAATTTAACTCCCTAGGATTTCATCTAATGTCCACAGTATTACAACCGTCGAAATTTTTCTTCTTTTTTTTCTTTGGGGCTAAACCAACGATTGTAGGTTTTATTTATTTATACAATTTTACATTTTACTAGTTAGTGATTTTTTATAAATTTATTTCGTGATGTATAAGTAATTTTTGAGCATAACTTCAAAACAACCAGAGCGTTTAGAGAATTCGTTTCAACTCTTCACTTTATTCCTCTTCAGCGTACGTGCATTACATCGATTTAACAAAAGAAAATTGTTTAAACAGTTTAAAAACCTAAAAATTTATGTGATAACTATTATTTGGAGGTCGTGAGATGTGGTCTGATCTGTCGTAGTTTTTTTTTTTCTTTTTTACAAAACCTACTGATTTCAAGAATGCATTCCACTATTTCCAAATAATCATTAACTAAACACCACACATTTCTACACGAGAAGAAAAAAAATGATGGGATTCTATGAATAGAATTCAACTACATATGGACGGACACCAAGCAAAGAGCATTTTGAAGGATATCGCGAACAATGGGAAGAAACTTGCATCGGCTATCAATAAGAGAACTTTTTTGTTGAAATGCAGGCAACACAAGGGTATGAAGATTATCCCAATAAAGATCGAAACGTTGGCACGATAAAGAAAATGTTGTTCTTAAACCTACTTCCAACCAGACCGCATCTCAAGACCTCCAAATAATCATTAATATAAATATTGTCATTAATAATTATGGTCTGGTAGAGGCTATTGTGTATTATTAATCGATATAATATGCAAACAAAAATCCTGAAACAGTCTGAGAGAAACTGGTAGTATTTGAACAGTTGTTAGTAATTTGTCTTTACTGAACCTCCCCCGCCCAAAAAACCCATCAAGATTTACTAATGTTGTTATTGACAAGTCCAGATAAAGAATTATATTTATTAAAGGCTTTAGGAACAATAGAGTAAAATTAATCCAGGAACATGCAATTTTGACTTAAGTTTAATTCCTATTTTATGTTGTTACAGACATTTAGGATTTCGATCTTTACTTCAAGATACTATATACAAAGGTAAAACAGAAAATAAAACCCATAATGGCTTTTTGCTCAGTATATATAGTATATATTAGCGTTGAACTTGGATTGGACATTATTTTTGTTCCATATTTTTCTTCTTAAATCATTGATTTGGAAAAGTAACAATTATGCATATGTTTGGCAAAATGAACAAATCCTAAATAATTTTGTTCATGCATTTATAAAATATATGGACAAAAAGTTCAAATAGCATTTTTTAAGTCACGGACAGTTTTAATGTTTATCGTTCTGTTAAGTATGAAAATTCAGCAAGTTTTTATTATTATTATAAAACTAGGTCCTTTTCATTAGTTCGTATATTACTATTGTACTAGTTTTAGGTAGGGGTGACGATTATATTATTAGCTTAATTGTTCAACAACGTATCATCTTGGTCCCCTCTTTAGGGTATTTTCATTCCGCAAACAGCTCCTCCGGGAAAGACAGTACCATTAATATAAGGAGAATAAATTTTATGATAAGAGGAGAATAAATTTGGTGTCAAAGGATTCCACTTTCATTAGAAGATTTCATTTTTTCATTCTTTCTTATGGGATATTTCATTGTTTGAGTTAAATATGGCCTTCATGCTATATGGACGAATTATTGTAAAAAATGTCATAAGCAATATTTTCGGAATTGGATCATTTCTGAATCTTTCTAACTTTCAATAAAGAATATAAATGTTTATTTGTTTGTGTATAAATTAGAGGGCCAATGGGTAGAACAAAAACAACGAAACTGTTGGTGCAAAGTGTTATTTCAATGGAATAAATTATTGAAAACATTACATGGATTTTAAAAGGTGATTAGTTTCACCTGAACGTTAACAAATTTCAATGAGGAATACTAAATTTAATAATGTATGTTAACTAGATATAGCTTTCAGAATTTAGGAATAGAGGTAGCATTAAGTCTGAGGAAGGTAGGGGCTGAGGCCGGCACGTTTGAATAGTCCTTTTGATCTCAGAAAGAGAAGAAAAAGCGTTCGAGAGTAGGCGTATGAAAACCAGCGGATCGAAAAAGAAGGGTTGGTGTGCATCTGTCGCTACGTCAATTCAAACGACGAACTCGACTTTCACAAGCATAAAACTACCTCGCAACCCGAAATTGGCTGGATTTTTTTGCATTTACATCATTTCATCGGAAGGTTTCCAACGCGACAATTGAAAAACGAGTCAGTCTTGAACGGGTCCCAGGCTACCAATGCACATTTTCATTAGTCATGTATTAAATGTTGTTGTTAAGCTTCGATGCTTAGAAATGAGATCATTATGAACATCGGTAAAAAAAAATCCTCGTCTGATTTATCACTTAGTATCGAGCAGGAGGACGATCCAAAAAACTTAATGACTCCGGTTGAAACATAACGAAGGAAAACCCTTCCAGCGAGCCTGCCAACCGTGAAATTCACCAAGCCAATAACTTTGGATCATTAATGACTTTGTATTTTATTATCTCTTCGTACAAAACGATTGTCCTTATCGTTTAAAGGTACGATTTTTTTAGATTTTTTTTTAACTTATACATTAATGGTATAATTTGAAATTGTAAGTAGTTTGCTGTTTCGTTTTGCATTTAAAGCAAAGCAAAAGCTTTGTGAAACTTGGTAACGTAGAACACTATGCTTCATCATTGGGAAAATAACTTTTTTTTTATCAAGGCAAGGAATGTATTTAAAAAAAAATATTTTCACCAGTTTTCTCTGAGTTTTTTAAGGTATGGTAAAGCAAGGCATATAATAAGCCCAACTGCTATAAAATAGGTATCTGCAACGTCAGGCACGTGGACAAGCAATCATAAGGCATGAGCTTGCATTATTTCGCCACGATATATAGAGTTTTTGATACTTTTTTCCCTTCAATATCGAAATAATGTAACGATATAAGATCATATAACCATATGGAGATGTAGACGTAGATATATTAGTCGGAGTGAGAATTATACTGCGTCCTTTAAGATCTATTGCCTCCAGTGCTTAAAGCACCCCGTTAAGGTCTAATTCATCAAGGAACTTCATTAGTGGGCCCGGTATCTTCTACGTTTACATAGTACTTCCCGAAATACTTTTTCCTACAAGTGTAACACCACTGTTTGTTGAATGCGTTTGTTTGTAAATAGATTAGAGAGTCAATATGACGACCAAAAGCAATGAAACTGTCCGAAGTACATTTTTCAAATCGTACGTTGTTTTTAAGAGCTGAATAGTTTAATCTGAAAGTAATTTCAATGAGGAATACTGAATTTAATAATATATATTGTGGGGGTTTTACACGCTGAATCTTTGTTTCTACTGTTGCTTTCAATAACAATTAATTACGGTTTTTTTAGGTGAGATGAAAAAAAGTTAATGGCACGAGGGGGATTCGAATGCTAGATACGCCGCTGCTCTACCACCTCTATCGTGACCTCGACCCACTCGGACATCAACTCCCCATCTCAACCTCACCTTACGAGTTTTCCCTCCTTTTGCCATATTTCAAATTTCGTGTAATCGGTTTGGATTCTCGACTACAATTGAAATGGCAACGGAGAGCTTTAGTGAAGTGTACTTCATTTTTAAATCCATAGCGGACCACTAAAACAGTGAATAATGATAACAATTTTAACACAGGCTTGAGAGCATTTGGGAAGTCTAGAGACGTCCTAATAAAGGGTAGATCGCCTTCATTAGAAACGAAAAAGAGACTGTTTGATTCTATTGTTGCTGGCTCATCCTTGTATTCTGCGGAATTATGGCCCTTTGGCCATTTTAGTGAAATGGATAAATAATTAATTGCAAGTACGGTATTTTAAGCAACTTTACCATTTGCCCAGAAATACCCCTCGTCACTACACAAGGATTGAGCTTGAAGTGAGCCCATTACGGTGCAGTTGCTAAAAAGAATTTTAAATTATTGTATAAAAGTATTAAGCATGGAAAATGGTTCGCTTCTGAGAAGATCCTTTCATGTCTTCCGTAAGGCCAATTCATCAGCATGTCATTTAGAAGTAAATTATAAAGACTGGTTCTATCAATTGCAAAAGTTATCGATTGGTATAGGTTGTAACAAGATGTGACTTTGCCACCCTGATATCTAAAACGCGAAAGGAATTTTTCTTTTTTGTCGAAATGGACAAATAATCTCTACTCAATAGACATAGAAAAGGCGCTAAACCCAAAATTTAACCGATTTTACAGAAAAATCAGCTCCTTGTATAAAGTGAAAATTATTTAGGAAAAAATTTGTAAAATAAGCAAAGATTCCTTATACAACTAAGGCTGATTAGCGCTAAGGAAATCAATTTTTTGTAAATGGGCTCAAATATGTAATTGACACGCAATCAATGTTCTCTTTGTGTAAATTGTTTGAAAAGGGAGAAATTGGAACATATATTTTTAAATTGTCCAATTAACAACCACAAAGATCTTTTAATTGAAAGATGTACATAGACACATGTGTGAATAGTAAAAATTTAGACAGGAGTTGTTGCTAAAATTTAAAACAAAAATCGTTTATGAGGCACTTAAATTGAGAGCTTTTATTATTAATGAATGATGTTTTATTGATCCGACATGTCATTGTTTTAAATTAAGAGCCATGATAATGTATTTCGATAGATTATTATTAATTAGTTTTATAAATAGTGTCATCTAAGTTATCTTTATTGATGTATATATCTTTTTTTGCTATTTGGCTCCCTCCTGTAATAGCTTTTGAATAAATTCAATATTAATCTATCTATCTAATATATATTAACCAGATGATGTGTTTCCTTCCCTTCTTTGCAAAATCTGGACGTGTCGCATTGGGTTATGACTATCTTCGTAAGTTGTTCATTTAATTTGCAGTGTCCTGTTAAAAATCTCAGATTTTCCTGCTTCTTTTAATTCAATCTGTTACATCTTTCTTCCAACGTTTGTAAGTTCTTGGATTGTTTGTGTCCAACGAGCGAGCTCCATTCTTCCCTCATTTCTTTTTATCCGTCTGAGGTTATATTGATAGTGTGCAAATCCATGCCACAGAAGGGCTAGGGTTCCTATCAGTGGTATACTAGTCCTTCTTCTTTCGACCACCAGCTTTCTAGTTAGTTGCCTTCTACTCCTACATGACCTGGGATACAGCTAAGGCTGACATTGTTTTGAAATTCTTTAGTTTGGCTTTACAATTTAACACCCTATTTGGGCTAATGGAGTTTGAACTTGTCGCTTTAATCGTTGTTTGTCATGATAGATAAATTCTGTATTTGTACCCTTAGCCATATGTAAGATTTGTAAATAAAATGACAGTAAATAAAGAATAAACCATTTTGGATAATTTATTATAGAGGAATTGGAAAAAGGCTGTTATTAAAGACAAAATTATCAGCCACAGAGATTTTTGTTCTTTCTTTTCAATCTATCATTATTATTTGGAAAGTTTTAGCGAAATCAAACATGATTGACGGCTCTCTCTTTAAGTTATTGTATTGTACCTCCCTATCTACTATCTTTTCTTTCGTTTTCTTCAATCTGACTCGTGGTCAATTTATTCATGATGAAATATATTTCTGTTGTAAAATTGTTGTATCCAAATTAGTACATTGTTCAATTCATCCGTGTAGATAAATTTATTAAACCACAATTAATAGGCTGACATCAAATTTGACATTTTATAATGATATTTATAATAAACAATGAAAATATTCCACTAACCTCCTTGAGACATTTGTCAAGTGTAATTTAATTATGATACGCACCCATTCTACACCGATCAAAACCGGGTTGGCGTTATATAAATAAACTATTATGCGATAATTTCAGAACCATGTCAAACAGCGAGGAAGATTAATCAATCAAATTATGCAAATAGTCTTTATAATAGTAATCCTTGCGTATAATTATCAGTACTAAACCATGGATGGATGTTGTCTAGCCGGTTGGGATCTTAAATCTGCTCCGAATCCTTTGCGTAGGCCGAATAATTGTTACCTAGGCGTTAAATTATGGCCAGATATCGTGCTTCGTTCGGATACAGGATATGGGCCAAGGCAACAGCATAGTTAACAAATTGATTTTTTAGCCCGATTGAATTCAGGCGAGGAAGAGCACCACCGAGTTTCCACCTATTTGCCGTTATTATGAAAATTGTACACATTTCGGGCTTAATGTATTCAACGGCTCGACAAATTATTGAGACCGTAAAATAAATCTGGCGATTACCGGCCACTCGGAGCGAAATTCCTTCTATTAATATTATACAATTAAGGGTCCCCTTCTTAGTATGCAAAAGAAATATCACGCGACCCGATATTTATACATGCATGCAAATACAAATTAATATAATATTTTGACCTCTCTGATAGAAATGGTCGAATCGTGATTGTGAACTAAAAAAATATTCTCGTAGAAGAAGTAAAAATTACTTGTGCGACGAAAAACTTTTGTTAATATCGTACAATTATTAATTAATTTAGCAATTTCGTTCCATAACAACAATTTACTTTTTCTAAATCTACAGTGATTGATTTTGTTTCCATTGTTCATGGTGTTCTCTGTATTTTTTAAATTTTACTAGTAGATCGGAATTCATGTTGCTAAAATTTTCTACAAAGGAAACGGTTACTCTTATTTGGCGTGACTTTATATTTTTATTTATTTATTTATTTTTTTTTTAGTTCATTAAAAAAGCGCTAATTCCAAAGCATGCATTATTTGAATATAAAACAAATTTTAAAAATTACCCTACTTCAAAAATGCTAAACACTATACATTAACTTTATAGTGTAATCGATATTGTATTTTTATAGTTTGAACCCATATGTGCTGGTTTGTCGCTTTAAAATGTGGTTTGATTCCAAAAATTCTGCCCTGTAATAAGACTTTTTTAATTCATATAACTATGTATTTGTATAAATTTTAATTAGTCGTAAGAATATGATTGATTGTTTTGAATGGGTAAAAGAAAAACGTATTACAAAAACCCATTGAAGTTGTAGAACTTTCTTCAATAATATCTACACCACAAACCCTATAATAGAAAATTACCTTCTCAGATAGACCTCAAAATTCTAGAACAGAATTTTGGTAGAACAAGGACACTGAAGAAAACTCCCTAGGTTGATTCAGCCAAAAAGAACTATTTTTAATATAAAAATTTGTATTTAGGATTTTTAAGTTATTAAAACGAATCTGAATGGGATTTTCAAATAAAATGTTTTTTTAGTGTTTGGAACTGGAACGCGCCGCGCCTTTGATTGTCGTATATCTCATTTCATTCTCAAATCTTTAATACTTTTTCTTATCTTACAAAAAAGAACGAATCGAGTGATAATTTTTTTCAGCAAGAAACAAAGTTGATATATTTTTTTTTTGCACATCAAAATATGAATACAAATTCTTTGCAAATATAAAAATACATCTCAGATTGTTCGGCTTCCTAAAGTCTAAACTTTTGATAGAAAATCACAAAAAAAGAAATAACTTTGAAATTTAATGGCAGAAATTTGGTCTTGGTAAATAAATTAGAATTGGTTTATAAAATAACAGATTTGAAGAGCTTTAAAGTTTCCACCTTTATTTTTTTTAATTTTTAAAGTTATAAAATGTAAGCCTCATTGAAAATGCCCGACAAAAAAATGAATTTTTCTGTGGGTTGTATTCATTTTGAGTCCATGGATTAGGGTTTTGTTCAACAAATAAGGGTATTATAACAACGCCGAGCTTTCGACGACATATTTCGTGTTCTTCAGGGTCTTCAGAGAACAGTTTAATTATTTTTCAGGCATATAGACTAGGTATATCACAGATTCTTGACAACTTACCTACGTACCTGGAAGAATCTGTGTTATGTTTGTAAACATGTAATTAAATAAGATTATTCTTTGGAGACCTGGAGAACATGAAATTTATCGCGATAGCTCGCATTGGCACCGAAACACTATTTGTTTTTATGTTCATAACCCTCTTCCACGAGACCAAATTATATAAAAAAGGCTTGTCTATCGCATAGAAGATACTATTAATTACACGTTTGAATATAGATTAAATCGAGACTTGCTCTGAATTTATGGAAATGGAAGACAGGATATTGGAGAAGAATAAGCTTCCCGGCAGATACAAGCCAAAAATGTATGTTCTTTTTGCTATAAAAATTCGTATATTGGTACTTTAAAGAGCACTTAAAACTAACCCTAATCTCCATTCCAAAACCAATCTTTTCAAGCCTGTTTTACTACAAGCTTTGGTTCGTTTACATGTTATAACCTTAAACACATGTACAGCAAAACAGAAATCCACGGCAAAGAAGCAAATTTAGTGAAATATTGTCTCGGCACCCTGGACCCATTGGGATGATCGCTCAGACCAAAATATATAATATTTTTAGCCCTAGTAAAGAAAAAAGTTTCATTCAAACCGCTGTTCGCACATCTGCAGCCTCCTCTTGTCTACAAAATTGGATTTATTTCAATTATGAGTAAATTGAATCAAAGAAGAATGCCATTAACTGCAGACCAGGGAAATAAGCCATCTGTCAGATTTCGTTTTAGATTCCAATTTTGATGTTTGGTGTAAATAAGATTACCGCAAATAAAGAAAAAATGAGGTTCTTTTGTTAATTATTCCCATTCACTGCGGGTAAAATAGCGATGATTTATACTTAACTGTTATTTATACACTGAGGGGCGAAGTTACAGTTGACATGCGGGCTTAAATAAAATCCTCAAATCCTTAGGATTAAGACTCAAACAATCTGTGAGGAAGAACATTTTCCATTAATAACTGTTATACTGTTATAATAGCTATCTTTTCTTGAAAGAGAAAAGAGGGCCTTAAAATTAAGTATAGCTATATTAAAGATGATCCTAATTTGAATAAACGATAATAAAAGATGAAATTGTGTGTTCATCAATGCTGATCGAGTTTAATCTTGCGTTTAGAAGAACTCCGTTTGAGAAAATTATATTTCTGTTCCATAATATTCCAGAATTAAAGAAGGCAGAAAGCCGATGCGTCAACGTGTTTCAACAAGTCATAGATGAAATGTGAAAGGGATCCGGTTTCCTCTTCGCCCCCTCGTTAATAACTTTTTTCTCACCCCCACACTAATTTGGGCCAGTCACCCCTCAACATGTGCTCTTTCTGAGACTGAAATCTTATTAGTGAGAAGAAATTGGTTACGAACTCAGTTCTAAACATATTGAAGGCCCCAGTATAGCATGTGGAATGGGCGCTATGGCATAACGTTAGAATTAAATGTGATGAATCCTCCCCAAAAAATCGACTTCTGAATATAACGTAAAGTCTGACAACAAAGCCAAGCGGACCAAGTTGATCAAACACGACCTAATTACGTTAAAATGAATAATACTAGTGGGTCAAATATGTAGTCAATAGGATTAGCCAAGCATTTGGCTATTTAAAAACTTCCTCAGGGCATGCAATTAAAATTGTATTGCACAACATTATACAAAAACAATTTCAAAACAACCAATTACTATTGACATAAATTAACAGATTTTCAACCGAATTAAAGTTACCTTTTGTATCATTTGATGTCATTATGTCTTTTTATCTATTTGATAAATTTAACATTGACTGGTAAAGAAACCTCTCATACGTAGAGCCTCTAATTAAAGATTTGAAGTGAATAATATTTTAAACAGCTTAATCTAGAAGTTAAAAAATATTTAATATATATAAAAAGCAAAACTCATTTAATAGAATAAAGTAAAAAATATCCTACTATGTGTTTACGTGAATGAAAATAGACAATTTAAAATGTGAGGTAATGATTCTTCCTGATTTCTCGGTAATTTTTAAAATTAAGTAGATATAAGGGAATACGTATGGGCTCAGCATAATGTATGTCAAAGTGGATTGAAAAAGCTTTATTGTCCAAAGTTTGTAGCTCCATTTTATCAGTGATATTTCATTTTTTCAACATCAACTTTTCTCAACTTTATTTAATAAAGTTCACTGGATTTTGAAAAATGTTAGTCTAAATAAGTCTTCATCAATGGAAAGGGCGTTGAAATCCTTGTTAAATTAAAACATATTGCAAGTAAATAAAACAGATACTTTGGGATGAAATTGAACGTAAGAATAAAACAAAAATTTTTAAAAAAATTAATTAGATGTTCTATATCTTTTTGAAGAATGCAAGGCAGACATTGTTTTCTGACTTATTTTTTATTTATTTACTTTTTACGTTTTGCTTACTTTGTAATACTTTCGTAATATTTTAATATAATTTTTTTAACGGGTTTCGCAACAGTAGAGGTTATAATAAACCCTCAGGGTACCGGCTTTTTTTAAAAAAGCTTGTTTGTAAGTACATCGGGATTCGAACCCGGGACCTTTACCTTTCAGTGATGAGCGCCATGTCAACGCCTCAACCGTTACGGTCGCCGACACCCTCTGACTAATTGTTTAAACCGTTTCTAATCTAGAAATCAAATGTTTATTACTTAAACATTTATTTTATGGTTATGATAAATGGCTTTTGAAAAAAACATGTGCCTTTAGCACATTAATAGAGGTAACTTTCCCGCCCGTAATCGCCATATCTGTCAGTGTTTAATTACCAAAGAAAATTTTACTTAAACTTTAAATAATAACGTTGGAAACACGTAAAAGCTTATCAGTTAATAATTTTGTATTTTGTTTGCTTGATGTTAAAATATTGGGTTGGTGCAAAATAAATGCAGAAAAAAAATCTTGAAATTTTTTTGTCGGTTCTTGTCATGTTAACAAATGGTCAAATCTAAATTATTGATTACAATAAATAGTTTTAATTGTTGTCTTTTATAAAAAAACATTTTGTTTATATCGAACTGTATAAGACTGAGGATCTACGAAATTAAATATGTCCAAGCAGTTTTCGCCAAATTCATTTGTACGAGTTTGCACTTGGAGAAGTGCGGCCTAAACCGAGCGTAACATCGGTACAATATGGCGGGAAGGAAGCATAGGCGAATGCAAGGTGCAGCGTTGATCTCAAAGATAGGAAGGTAGCAGTACGCCTTTCCTTGTGAACAACTCGAAACGTTGATTGAATAAAATTTATATAAGACAGCAAGGGAAATTGCGGAAGCGCTTACTGCTCACCTCTCAACCCTTTTTCGCCTTCTGGAGCGAATTGGTAAAGCAAAGAAGCTAGACAAGTGTGAAATTTGCAAGTCTCTTCTTTTGAGCCCAAAATGATCCATTTTTTGATCGAATCATCACGCGCGATGATAAATGGATTCTGTACGATTATAGGAGGTGTACCCTGTCTGAAGTTGATGATGCGTCAAAACATATCCCGAAATTAAATCTGCGCCTGAAAAGAGGTTATGGTGATTGTTTGATGTTGTACTACTGGGGTTGTTTACTATAATCTAATTAATTATGGTGAAACTATCACAACAGCGAAATATGGCCGAGAAATTGAAAAAAAATGCACGGTAAATTGCAACGTCCTTATCCAGAATTGTTTCAACTTAGGAGTGGGTCTTCTTCATGATAACATATGTCGCAGTGCCAACCAGCGGTACCTTAAGGAGTTAGTATATGAAACCATACCTCACCCTCCATCACCTCCATATTCACCCCACATCTTAGGTACAGAATTCCACTTTTTTCAGATTTTTGGATCGCTTCTTGAGGGATAAAATTTTTATAGAACGCAGCGAAGCTAAAAAGTCTTTCCAACCCTTTATTCTTAGTTTAAATAAATGTTTTTATGTCAACGGAATAAAAGCTCTTATTGCACGTTTGTAAAGATGTATAGATTGTGATGGAAAATATAAGAATAAATATCTTTCATTTCATAAAAATTAAGAATAGTTGTGACTGCCTCTTCAAAACCCGCAATATTTTTGAATCAAGCCAAATAAAAAAGCATCTCATGGAGATTTTAATGTCCTTTCGACTGGCGTAATCAAACTTATTATTAGGTATTATTAAATTTTTTAAACACTTTCATGATACAGATTTGATGTAAAAAAGTTGTGAGGGACGAAGTTAAATATCTCGGATAAGCTTATGAATCAGGCTTTGCATAAGAACTACTTAACTTCATGGCAAATTGACGTCTGTTTCCGGGACTCCCAGTATTCAGTGTAACAAAACATCAAACTTATGTGCAAAGTATTTAATTTCATACATTACACATTTAGTTCAATATTCTACGTTCGTATGATGTTTAATGTCCACCTTATCGGTAAGTTTCTTAAGATATTTTATGTAATCTGTACAACATGTAACTGATAAAATTTCTGAAATTCATGAAAAATCTTAGGTGGTTTGATAGGCTTTCTGATTTTCAATTATCAATTGAGGACAAGAAAGTCTTGAGTGTAAACTTTTTCTTCTCTGCAATTATTTTAACCTCTTGAACAAACGTAGTAGTAAAATTTCATTTACGAAAGAAATTCAATCCACGATTATTACCTTGTATTGTCGGAAACGGTTTTTTCGGTTTAGATGTGTAACATTCGAAATAAAGGTTTTCCTGTAACAAGACTCGCGGCAAACATATCAAACGTTGCTCTTCCTTTTTGGCACAATAGGGATGCTCCCCAGAGCCTATTCTGCCCGTCAAACGTGAATCATTGTTGCTGCGGGCAAATGTTAACCTGAAGGCGAAAAGAAAAATCGGGCCACTCTTTTTATATTGAAAAAAAAAAAACACAAAAAAAAACTTAGTTTGGTACGAAACTTCGGTTGAACTGGTATTCAAAGAAGAACTGAACAAACTAAACTTAACGTAATAATTACTTTGCTTAAATATTCTGTACACTGGTAACCTAATCAATAATCTAACAAAATAATTTAAATACTAAAACAGATGCCATAAAAGAATAACAGTTGTACAATTAATTATACCCAATTGCTTGGAAAAAATTAAACTTAGGTACAAAACGATTGCACTGGCCTTCAGGAAAACGCTGTACAAAACAAAATTAAAATAATAAATTACCTTAGTTTGCTTAAATATTCTGTAGATTTGTAACCTAGTCAATAATATAACAATATAATTTAAATGCTAAAACAGATGTCATAATAGAATAATAGTTGTACAATTAATTATACCCAATTACCACGCACGATCTTTCCATTCGGATAACTTTTCTCTCAGCCTGAAAACAATGGTCCCCAATTAATACCTATCAAAATTATCACGTCATATAAAATTAAAAGAATAATTCGGGCATAACAATAATGAGATATGAAAATTACAAGTTAGAATAAAATAAAATAACATCCCAGATGAATTTACAACTATGTTTATAATCATTCAAGCACATAATTAAAAGATACTCACTTAATAATTAAATATGTTAAAAAAAATTCAAAATAGAAAACAATTTTAAAATAATATTCCAAAATTATTCAAAGATGATTCATAATTTATAGAATTGAAATAGACGAATTAAAGAAATACTTGTACCAACAAAATATTGATGTGTAAAAATCGAAAATTATCACACAATTTCGAATATGCTTCTCTCAAAATTAGCACATTACATAAAAATGTAATCGAAACGTAATAATAATAGTCATGGGTAAATGCAACGACCCATTAGTAAGAATAATATTGGTAAAACGAAACAGATGAAATTTTCACAATACTTATTAAAAAGCCAAGATCAGAAATACAAACGAAAATGAAAATTTAATTCGTAAACTAGTGGAATATATTAAACTAATGAGTTTACTACAATTCTCAAATTATTGGTTCAAATAGTTAATAAAAACACGCAGTACAATAATGGAGAAAATTACTCTACATCAATTATTGCAAATACCAACCCCATGTCCTCTTCTAAAAATTATCAAATGATATAATAATCTTATCACAAATACTCCAGTCTTCCTGCTCTTCTTTTTTAAATTAAAATATAAATATTATAAATTTAAAATTTAAAAACATAACATTTGTAGAGTTTTTGCTTATTTCGTTACTATTTTTCTCATGTATAATGGTAAAAAAAATTAACAGGTAGTTGATGTTAGCCGAATAACAAAAAACGCTGTTTATTAAAGGTTTTAATGTCGATGAATTTCGACAAAATCTGGAGTTTTATTATTTTTTCGGTTTTAAAAAAATGTTGGACAAGATTCCTTTGGTATTTTTGTACAAAATATGTACATTTAAGTTAACGGTTGTAATTTATTTACTCTAATGCTGGATATATTTTGGAATTTGCTATTGCCTTTTACTCACCGCAATTGCAAATTATTTTCTTCCCCTATGTAGTTATTTTACAAAAAAACAGATTCGACTGTGATATATAATGACCTTTAAATATACCCATAATAAAGGTAAAAAGTATATTTACAACAGCTTCTTAAATTGCTTAAACATTTCTCACTTCCTTGGCCCATTATTAAGAACGCTAACACATGGCTAATATATTACAATCATACAAAAAAAATGATCAAATATGTGATCCTAGGTCATTAGCTTCCTCATGAAGACTATTAGGAAAGACTATATTTTGAGGGCTACAAAACTGAATAAAATGTGTGATTTTCCAGTACATGTGAATTCAACTCCGATAATTCAAGACTGGTCGACAAAAAATCCCGGTTCATTTCAACTTATTGTTATAAATGTGTTTGAACGTTTATCGTATAAAATGCATGGTGTAAAAAAATTTAATGATAGAACCGGTTTGTCCAAAAAGAAGTAGGTTATTTGTTGATATTCCATTGATTTATAGATGTGATGCTATTCCTTTAATCGAAAGTTGTGGTGAATAGTACTTACTTTAGGTTAGAGTTCACCATGAGATGAAAACATCAAACTTTTGACAGGCTAAGACAATTTTTTCGTTTTACTATTGTAGTGGAAAAAGTTAAACAAAAGTGTTCATTTAGTATAGTTAAGTTTTCATCCAATTCAGTATTGCGTTCAGTAGAACATAATGTACATTTCAAAAAAGATTTAAAAGAAAATTTAAAAAGGTTTGTTGTTTTGAAAAAAAGGCTTATTCAGAATAAATTATGCTGAAGCTGAAACGAGCCTTAAAGGATAACAACTACATGCTGTTGCGGTTTTTCCGGCATGGAAGAAATCGCTTCTAAGAATCAACTTTCCCAATTATTGTGCCTACTTTAAAACTTTGTGGTTTGCTGGTGTCAATCGATAAATCATGTTAGCGGTAGTCACGACAAAACAGGCCGTTTCTCGTGTGCAAATCTAACCGGCAACCCGTTAGAAATAATAAACGCGCTGTTAATAAATTCATTGAAGATATATATGACCAACTCTTATGGATTTCAAAGGTCAGTAGTTTTGTGGAAACGAGCCGAACGATATGATTTAGTTAAAGGATACGAACAGGGTTCCAATGCTTGCGGTGCTTAGTAACAGCGAACGGGCGGAGATGGCCGATTTGCATTTGTGAAATGATATATTTAGTAATAAAGTTACACTATAACCGCTCGGAGGTTAACATCCGTGAATATTTCAAGAAGTGAACTTCACAAACCAGTACCTCTTTATGTATGTATATATAATCACTGAGATTAATTTACATGAATATACATTTCGAAGGATTATTTATGATAGATAATTGAAATAACAAGGGCATGAGTTCCTTATGTAAATTTTTGTCTATGTGAATGTGGGTTTAAAATAGTATCTGGAAACAAAAAAGTGTAATTAAATGTAATTATCGTTTTGGAAAACATTGGATTGATATTTTATTTATGGTTTAGTCAAAGAGCAAATAGCCTATGGGTTATTTATACAGTCAATAGTTTCTTGTTGGAAGGCTGAGATTAAACAGTACACGGCATTTGAATTTCATGTGTTCTACGTTTTAAAGTATTTACAAGATGGAAATTTATATACTCACTAATATCATGTTGATGATAAGAATGGCTACTCATTGGTTTAGGTAAATATTTGTTCAATTGTGTCAATCTGAGTACAAAAAGTCATGTAAGTGTAACTAACGTAATTTACGGCAAACAACGAACCACAGGCTGTTTATGTAGATAGTTTGGATTTACCAGCATGGTATTTGCAAAGTACACTTAGTTAAACATGCTAATCGAACTATTAGAATTTACATGTTTTACAATGTTTGAACTAAATCAAGATGGAAAATTGTATAAACCGACGAGCATCTCGTAATGGTGGTAAGGGCGGCCGCGGGCGGGGGTTGGGTACCGGTATCAACAGGTGGCCCAACATAAATAAAGCCCTCCCCGACCTCTGACCCAAAAACAGCGACCTTTCCCTCTGCTAAATGGCCTCGCGGTTTCAGCGCAAACTAAACTGCGATTATAATAGGCGATTACAATTTACTGAAATCCGGTCATTCACGGCGTTCACTGAAAAACTGAAACAGCATCGATTACAATTCGGGAAAAGTTATTGAAAGGTTCGTCCTGGTATGGAAGGATAACACAAACGGAAAAAAACATACTTTACAGTGATATCCTCTCTCGTGAAAATGGAACATTGTTATATTCAATTTTATCGTGCGGAAATGGCTTGCAACTACAGTTATCATCCATCTGTCAAGATTATCTATGTAACGCCCTGCTGCGCATCCGTTGTATCTGTCGTTTTTAAGATATCCATTGTTAAAATAAACAGCGTTATCATGAAGCGAAATCATTGCAAAGTTAAATGATAAAAACACAGAATAATGTCATTATTTTTTTTCACTGTCTCAATGCCCCCATGGACTAACCGTTGGCAAAAATGTTAATGGTTTTACAAACTAGGACAGATTTTGGTTAAGAGGTCATGCAAATTGATGAATTCTTATCAACATCTTGATCACGCCTGGGTCAGCATATCTTAACTGTTTGCACGTCGTCAGGGCGTTTCTAAACCCATACGTAAAATTCGTCCGTTCATAACCAGGCATTCTTGATGACGCTACCCAAAATAGAATATATTATCTAAAACTAATAAAGAATATAAATAAAAGCAGACTACCAGCAAGTCAGGAATATCAGTGTCGTATATTTTTAGTGCCAGTTTATTACAATGGTTTAGCCTTTTTTTGTCATCGATGTTGGTGCAAATACAACTAAATTGAATTCCTTAGGAATAATTCGCAAAATCCTATTTTTAAAGAATAAAGGCAATGCTATTTTATAAAATTTCTTAGAGAACTTAATTTACCATTTTATCTAAAAATCAGTTATACCAAAAATTATTATATTTTCCACATTAAAGACAAGATTATGTTTAGACAATCTTATTGAAAAATATCTCAGTTACTAACAATAAGACTAATGGTGGTTTCCTATAAGGGATAAAACAAAATGGATTAGATAGGAAGCGATGGACAAATGGATTACCGAAAAAAGGGGAAGGCATTTTTCAACAAAATTAAAGTCTTTTTTAAATCTTCAGATCGTCCTAGTTTCTATTGGATTCTCTTTCCAGCGTTTACCGTTATGCTGGCAAGTTTCCTTCTCTGAACATTATTTCCCATAATTGAAAATTCAAATATTTTTCCAGATCAGCAATTTGGATACCAGTCATTGCTTTGGATTTCGAAAGAGCGAGCCTGCCACTCGGGTTTGCTTTGGAAACTGAACAACATCCTCACGCGTACTATCTCATACTGATGACGTGCCTAATTCGGAGCCTTCCAGAAGCACTGAGCTATTACACTAACACCTGAATGAATTTATGGTACGGCTCGTTATGTGGAGAATGAAAATACCCCTAACGAAAATTCCACAGATAAAATTTACCTTGTTTAAAGGAACACATAAAGGTATATGAATATAACCCTATTGCTTACATAAGACCTTACTGAGCATCCTCAATAAAGTACGTCAGTTCACTCCCAACACTAGTGGAAAATATTCCAAAAAGACGATGAAGCGAAAATGGCCCGGATACCTTCACAGTGAGTAGAGAATGGCGAGATTTCACAGCAAAGCGGTCAACTAGGCAATCCACTCCAATAGGCTAATTCAGTATATATATTAAATATTTATTTGCTATAATATTTGTAGTTGCAAATAACAAATAAGTATAATAAAATATATATTATCTAAAGAATGAGACATCTACTGGACCCTTCCAGACCGTCTAATTTCTGATTTGTTGGCAGAAAACTATAAATGTTAAACATCGCTTGATGAAAAAGATTTGGAGAATTTCATAAATTCACTACGTCAGGACAAAACCTGGAGACTGAATACAAAAACTTATTCATTTAATTATCTTTTGAATAATATGCTTGGTAGGAAAGTCACTTTCATCGTTAAGAGGAGTATGGTAACTAGGTTTTAAGCGAAGGAATCTGAAGGATTAAAATCGTACATAGGATGTTCTTTCAATTTGATAAATAAATTTAATGTTGATGAAAAACTCTGTTTTTCGGTGTCATTTGTCCGATTTTCAAAAAACCAAAGCAATTTCCCGACAGATTTAAACTCATTAACAGTCTCTTTCCTATTCGTTTACAAATAACGGTGAAAATTTAAATTTTCTGATTTACATATCTTGTGTGATCCGCGTGTATGGGGTCTCCCTTAAGTACGGCGGGGAGGAGGATGAGTAAAAAAATCTTGTGAGTTATTTCGTCAGGGTTGAAACCTTGTTGAATCTTATCACAAACCTACCAGTGACGTTGCTGAAATGCCTAAATTCTCCTGGAAGCCCAGAAATGTAAGGATGGACAGAACAGGATGAAAGAATAAGATCTAGAAAATAAATTTGGTCCAAGGAAGTCTATTATATATTTTGATTATTATACCATGTATATCAATAATAGAAACTATGATAGTTAAATAGGATAATAGAACAAAGCTTATACTGTGCATTGTCTATTTGTTAGGAACATCAGAAACATCGATTTAAAAAAAAATTATAATCAACAGAACTTCAAAGGCAGAGGCAGTATTTACATGGTTTAGATGACCCAAAACTGAAAAAATCGAATCCTGTTGCCAAGGAAACTCCAAACGGAATAAGAGTTGTATTTTATCGAAAGGAAAAGTGACCCCACTCGAACCCGTTAAGACTTTGTATTGTATTTACATACAGGTTAGAAGGCCCCCGCAGCTCACCGCCCTTCTCATTTCTATTTACGAGACCTTCCAATGCCTTGGTATTTCATATTTCATGTAAAAACCCTGGTTACCTCGGGTGGTATTCACTTTTGCTCAATATTATTATTCAGAAAGCAAATTGAATAAATTAAGCCGTCTTTATAGAATGGCTCGTAAATTTTACAACCTTCACTTTCCTATCCTCCAGACGGTTTGTTTATTATTCCTGAAATTCCTTTAGCAGAATGTCAAGTGCTTGTTCTTTCTTACAGACGGTAAACATACATCACATATCAATTTATAAGCGTTTATTTATCTTAATCGTAAAATTATTGACCAATAAAATGTACGAATGCGCTTGGTTATATATAATATCGTCATCAAGTAATACAATCAATGCTTACTAATGCATTATGTATTATTTTAAGGACGAAAGGACTTGTCTAAAGAGAAGTTATGAAAAGCCTGCATAAACTTGGACCAACACAAAAGAGAAATACGAACAACATAGCCTACCAGAATATAGATTGGAATTGAACAAAGAAAAGCCGGAATTTTTTTTTCTTTGAAAACTAACACTTTTCTTATACTTATAAATAATTATAAGATATCTTGCAAACATTATTTTATTATGTATTTTCAAAGCTTAACTAGTCTATTCTTCAAATACATGGGGTGTAAATTTGACTGGAATTGGAAAAGCTGTTGTTTTCCTTATTAAAACCCGACCATCCCAAGCAAGAACAGACGGACCGAGTCAAGAGGTGTCGTACTGTTCTAATATATTATACAGGCTGCATGACCGGGCAATAATTCCACATTTACTGGACTAAGCAAGAACCAAAAGTGCAAAATATATATGATGACAATTATTCAATCTAGGTTTAATTACTGTTGCTCCCGTTAAAAATTACAGAAATAGAAAATTCGTGATCAGATGTATACCTACATGATGATAAATATTTTTTCGCTGGACAGAATCTTTCAAAAAATTAATTGCCTGACCCGGAGCAGCTCAAAGTATGTAAAGTTATTTTTGTTTTGACTCCCCCTTGGTGATGCGGACTAACTTACAAAGGAAACTATAAAATACTTCTCTTTCTGCTCCAAATTCGAACCTAGAATCAGTAGCGCGTAACCCCAGAGGCCCTTAGTCAAAGTTCCAAGATCTATTCGATCTAGATTTTCCAGTCATCATTATGATATAAATCTTCCTTATCGCTCCAAAACCTTGATTTTCCAATTAATGGCGTTTTTCAGGGTTTGATCTACCATGCTCTGCAAAAATAGAACGTACCGAATCCACTAATCATACCATCGAAGAGTTAGTAAAGGAAAGTGCTTCAGAAATCCGCTAACCTCTAGGAGATTTCGTCATAGCGTAGTTAGTGGTTGAATTTCTTTTAAATTATTGCAATGTTTAAATTTTATAGGTTGATGACACTGAAACGGCATTTGGACTGAAAGGATTCAGTATACAACTCTTCTTTTATACAATTCAAATTAGAATTTAAAAGAAAGCCAATTATTATGAAAATCGAATGAAGTAACGAAAAAAATTTGTTTGTTAGTGTGATAGGTCCGTTTTACTCGATCAGAAAATCGTATCTTCCGGACGGAGTGAGTTAGAAAAGTGTATTTTAGAGTTCGCCGTCAAATATCGGCGTTAAAGTATTGATTGATTATTTTATGCGTGGCAAAAAAACTTTCTGTATTTGATGTATCAAACAAGTGTTGATTTTTTTCGCACATCCGTTTTCTCTCCTCAGGAAGCTGCACACGAGATGATAGAATAATTATCATTTCCGGTAATCTCTCCCCCACTCGAGACATTTCGGTTAGACACATTAGGAACGCGGTAAAAAGTTTCGTTGAATTTTGGAAATCGAAGTGGTTAAAACGAACTTGATTTTTCGGTGACTTGATTTACAGGCTTCTTCCCCCATCCGGTGCAACAGCATTCCCGTTCATATCGCGAAAATGAACAATTATCATATTCCAGTTATTATTTTTAGTACAAATCGATATCGAACTACCCATTTATTAAAACGCTTGTCCGGATAACAGGCAGGAACAATTTACCGAATAATTTTACATTTATTATTATAAATTGTGATAAATATTGGATAAGGGCAAAGGGGGTCGGAAAACCCCATTTACATGTTTACAGTAATAACCGGGTTGTTATTAACGAGATAAAGGTTCACGTTAAAAGTTGCACTTTTATCGGATTAATTGTATTTAATATGTCATAAATAAAATAATTGAATTTTTCAATTTTTGAAATTCATTCATTTATTTATAACTGCACTTTAATTATGCAACAAGCAAAAATATTGAAACATTTCATTTTAACATCCCAATTTAAGCAGGAAAAAATTTAACATCGATATTAATTGAAACGAAATATTACGTTTCATTATCTGACAATGAGTCTTTTTTATCTTACAGTTATATTTATATCTATATTTAAAATACTTATATATTACAATATAAACTGTAGTATGAAGTTTAAAATGTTGAAAAACTTCCTTTTCTAAAAATTATAATACTAAAATATGCTTTTTGTTTTATATGTGAATGTTGATTGAATTGCGACGATGCCGTTTGATGATGAAGTTTTTGTTGTAGTAGGACTATATTAGTCAACTTTTAAATGAACCAAACACTAGATATCTTCGATACTTTTGAGTAAAGTCGATTTTTATTTTACTAATCTGTAGTATTCTTGCAATTAATTATTCTTTAGCCATACGGAATACATCTTCCCCTAGGTACAGCTTTCCCATTTCTTTTCCCTATTATTCAAGGTTTTTTCTTTTTCATTTTTCTTAATGGTTGAGGTACAATTCTCCCCTTATCAAGAATGTATTGACCTTCGAATCATACCATTCTATTTATTTATTACATAATGCAGATTTTCTTAAATTTAAATCAACAGGAGGTTTCATCACATCGAAGTGGATTTCTTCAAAAATATTCTACCACTTAATTTGTTTAGATGTGTGCCAAAAACTATGCAAACATAATAATATAATTATTCGGAAATCGTGGGTCTGGTGTGACGCTCGTTTTAGGAAAACACTTTCTTTGTCGTACCAACGTTTCGATCATTTCAGTTAATAAAGGTTTCTAGTTGAGATAAATAAGTCGATATCACGAGCGGGATTCGAACCCACCATCTTCGGCTTGATATGCCACCACTTGAGCTAACGTGACCTCGATCCATTAGGACACCAACTTCCCATCACAACCTAAAATTTTGAATTTTTCCTCCTCTTTGCCATTTTCCTTTTTTGGTCACTAATCATAATCACCATACAGAATAATATAATAAAAAAACGCAATTTTTAATTATTGTATATGTGTATGAAAATCAACAGTTGTTTAAAATAAAGTATTTAAATATATACCACACTACAAATGAAAATGTTCAATGTTAAGGAGCCGACGTTCCGCCGTGTGTAAGCATCCAGTTGGCAGGCACTGCAGCTGATTTCGAAAAAAAGTAAACTTCATAGAATGTTGTCTCTTGTGAGTTTTCGATTTCTTTTTCAAATATCTACTGTTGTATGTTTTAGAGGTATGCGACAGTGGAATTCGCCCTAGGGGTATAAACAATTCAAAAATTATCTAGCAAGTTTTTGACAGAAACAATTAAATTCATCCAATGAATCAGGAAAAACTTCGAACTGCATAGTGAATGGGCATCCGATGAAGATTTATATTTCCCAACACGGCACGTGCAGATTTTCAAAGTAGCACATAGTAACAATCCAAGTCGCCACATATGCCCTCAGGAGGAAGGGTATATGCAACGTAACCGAAGAAGAAAACCAATCACTGAAATCGTGCATACTAATCAACAAGTTTCTTAATCAACTAGTACTACAAGTGTGCTGTAGGTACATAATGGGAATACAATAACTCTAAAATGTATATTCATATTTCGAATACATCTTGCGTGAGCTAGCGAAACTACTACCAGTTGGATTAAAAGAGTTCAGTGGATGACTGATTCATTAAAAGATGTATCCTAGATATTAAAAACTACATTAATTTTGATGATAATGCATTGGTAATCGGGATATTTCTTTAAGTATGATCGATCAAACCCAAACAAAAGAGTATATTTTAGGAAAACCAGTGTTTTATGTATAGGGGAAGATTTAATAAAGAGGGGGTTGATCTACCGTATTACTTGAAAATAGAGCATACCGATCCCAACAGTCATACAATTTGCAAGATTATTGAATGTAGTCGTTTTCGTAAAATTTGCCAATCTCCAGGTTTCGACTCAACGTAATTACTTACCTTTTGAAGTTCTTATTTAAATTTGATAGACCTTAGCAAAACGTTTCTCAGTTATACTGAAAGGGTAGAATTTTTTTAGAAAATCTAATGTATATTTTAAAAACCTTAATTTTTATGAGAAACTATTTAAAAAAAATTAAAATAGTTTCTTATTGATTCTGTTAGAAAACCAATTTTTGCGCTTTCTACTCCATTTACATTCAAACATTAATTAGTTAATTTTGTATTTCATAACAAATCTCCCTACAATGAATATTTACGTAAGTATTACAAATTTTTCACATATTTTTAGTATTTTATAGTCTTGCAAGAAAAGCGAAATTAAGCATGGTATCAAAATTGCATAATTGTAGTGTATTTATAATCAGTTTGATTGTTTTCGTCATAATTTGAAAAAAAGAATGTCTTTCCTTCATCAAATGCAATCAAAACTGAAATTGTTTCTGAAATCCTGTTTTCACTATAATCCATTTAATAAATTCCAATTATGATTAACGTTTTTATTTTGTAATTGTGTTATTTCAATTTGTTCGTATAAATGTGAGAACTAACTTAAATATTGTATTATATAAGTTGTTTTTTCTGTTATTTTGAAGTTGTTTTTACGAAACATCGAGTCTCTAAGGGGCACGTGGTAACATGAGAAAGCGTATCAATTTTTTTTTTGCGGTTTATCGTCTGAGGACGATCGGTGAAAGGGTCCGCCGCGACCACACTCAACCCGGATTTGCTCAAGTCACACAATGGGAGCTCAGAGCAAACTAGACACTTTAAATAGAACTCCTCCGGATCTTGGAGAGGAGGACAAATATTTGTCTCTAGGACGGGGACCTTGGATTAGTGTAGGGGTTGTTCCATTGTGCGCGACGCTACCATTCACAATGGTCCAGGTAGGCGACCTTCCGTTGCACCCCCTGAGCCACTACTGGAGACAAAAAACTTGAAAAAATACTCACACGGTCCCTGTGTCTGAAAATTCCCCTATTATTGTGGCCGGGATATACCGCAATGGGCGTTCCTTATCGGCCTTTCCATTTTATAACTTATAATAACGATTTTTTGCCTTGTGCTATTCAGCACTCGACGACCCTCGGTGCGAACGTAATAAACACTGTTTTTCCGGTAATGAAATTCCTTTGTCCTGTTCGCCCCGTTCCACCCACTTAATTGTACTCCTTTTATGGTATTTCTAGATTAGAAATTCAAATAGATAACGGAAATAGGAACTGGCACGACTACAGCGGTATCCTGTATAAACTCTCAATACGTTTGGATTGAAATACGGGGTTTTCGTCGTGTCTTGGTTCAATCAAATAGGCTCCATCACAAATAACTACCATTGGATGTATTTTATAACATTACCAAACATATAAAACAAAAGGAAGAAGTGAGACATACATTTACGAAGGTTATAATACTTAGGTGAAGGTTATAATTCTCGGTTAAATTCTTTACCATCTTAACATTATTAATTATTGTTATTAAGGGAAATATGAACTAGTAATGGTGTTTTACATTGGTAAAATTCTAAGGTCAGTGATTTTACCATCATTTAATACGCAGTTCATCGCTTATTCATAAAATGATATCTACACAAGGAAAAGAAGCTACAATTCTACCCTTAGTGTAAAAACCATTAATAGCAACCATGTTAGCAAATGTTACATAAATACGAATATAAAATAAGTAAAATATTTGAAAACCACACCTCCGAAATAAGAACAATATGATCATGGATAAACGTAGGTATACCTAGGTTTGGTTGAATTTGAATAGTGAGCACTGCCTGAGTAATTTCATTTAATAAAATTTAAGAAATCATAACTTTGAAAGAAAAGACGAGATATATATTTTTCGAGAGATTGACGTTAAGATATGGACTATGGTTTTAGAAATGAAATTTATAGTAGTAGTATACTCAAAAATAATCGTTAAACTTAGTTTGACATTTTGGGTTTATCTCATTCCTGAATGCCACTCACAAAAAAAAAACCAAAAAAAAAAAAAAAGTTTTAAGACATATCGAATAGTACGGCGATAACAGAATGAGCTCCGATTTATCACCGGCTCTCCCTCCCTCCCAATTGTAAAATTATCCGTTTCAAATCGATGTCACAGCTGCAGAGATTAGAATTGGATTTGACCTCCCCAGCCGTGGGAGAGCGCAGTTTAAATTATTCTAACCAGGATACAATCCAGAATCAGAAATAGAGAAAGGGTGCAGGTAGCGGCAAATGTTGCTCATGTCGAAAATCGATGTCCAATCATCATAATATTCGGTGAATTTGGTAGTAGGCGATTTGTTATATCGCTGTACAATCGGTCGCTCCTGATTAACCTATCGAATAAGCATTTGATCTTTAATCTAATGTTAATAATTTTGGTAAAAACTGGCCATATATGGCTTCCCATACTCACAACATTGGCCTATAATTGTTCAAATGAAAATAATATATTATATTATAATTCTGTTAATATTGGGTGCGACCACGTTATATAAAATTTGTACTAAAGGAAAATTGTAATAAATAATGGACGTATTTATTTAATATAACTTTACTGTCGATGAGTCGGCTTGTTAAAGACAGGAGCTTTTGAGCTTCTATTGGTCTTGAAGTTTGGATGCTTAAAGAAGTTCAATTTCACGGATCGTAAATTATGACGAGTTAATTTTATTCCAGCTTCGGTTTTAACTTCATGTTAAACTTTGATCTTGTTAAAACCAACTTATTTTCAGTTTAAATTGGAGCTTGATTCTAGGATTATATTTGCATATATTAGTAGTAATTATTTTGAAACAAATATTATATTTTTATCTTTAATGAGTACTTATTAGTTATTTATTCCAAATAAGAAAAAATGAAATTTTAAAATGCTAGTACATTTGAAAATAGTATAAAGTAAATAAATTGCTGAGAATGAGACAAGTTTTATAAAACGTGAAAATGAAAAACTTTAACCCATTATCAGTTTGAAAAGCTATGTGAACAAATGGAAACATGATTGAGATTAAATAAGAGATAAGAATAAGAAATAAGTTTAGAGAAGCAAATAAAACGTAAAGAATGGTATAGAATAAAAGAGAAATTGTGGGAGATATGATCATTACAAACAAATAATTATGTGACATGTGTTAGACTCATGCTGTCAGCTAAATGTTGAAAGTTAAGCAGAAGGATAATGTAGTCGAGTAGTAACGAGCAAATTAAGGTTATTATTTCTTGGTACTAATAACTAAACAAAAGGTAATTAATTTGAACTTAGGTGGTTACCTTATATATGCAGTGGAAACTTGGTTGATATCTAGCAAAATACGTTGAAAAATGGGGGCTGTTTACAAGGACTTTTGTAGAAAATGTTCTTCGGAAATATGAAGTTGCAGGAAATAAGAAATAAAGAAGTGAAGAAGGAAATTAAAATAATCTTTAAAAACGTATTATTACACAAAATTATGGTGCTATGAACGAGTCAAGGAGAATAGAAAAGTCGAGGAGAGCTGCGTCCCTAAATTGCAAAGCAGAAACGAACAACCGAAAGTGTTTCATTCTCGTATTCTCATTAATGCAACGGAAATTTGGACGACGTCTAACAAAATACTTTCAAGAGTTTGGGCTGTTGATACGGACATTTGGAGAAGACGCAGTGGAAAGAAGAAGGTACAGCGTACAAGCAGGATAAAGAAAGGGGTGTAAATGGTGGAAATTGTTGGATATGGGATCATTAGAAAGCAAATTAACAAGAAAGACGCGAGCCCCCAGCCGGAAGGTTTAACAGAAGAAAACAGAAAATATGAAAGCTCAAGGGTGATTAAATTACAAAATAGAGACAAAAAAAAGTTAAGGTGTTAATTTGCTCGGCCGTTAAACAAAATCTCTCAAGGGAAAACAAATACTTCCTCAATTTTGGAAATTTTTTAAAATTTTGATCGTGGTTTGCACATGGATTTTTGTACAAGACCGCTTAGAAAGATTAGGGTGCGTAATTAGGGTAGGTAATTAACGATGAAGAGAGAAAGGACATGAAAATAAAGGAAAAAATAAGAACTGCGGAAACAGGTGAAAAAATCAGGCGGTCAAAATGTGTAACTTGTATTTACCCAGTTATTTGAATGGTGAACTTTAGAAATCGTTAAAGAAAGTGATTTTGAGCATTTTAATATTGATCTTAAAAAACCGGATCTTCTACTCGAATATAAAAAGGTATGTTCAAGTTTACGATAAAATTTGGAGAATACAGAACAGCATAGAAACTTCTCAGTTAGGTGAAGAACAAGAACAAATATATGCAGTACCTAATGGTTTTAGTTAGAAGCAAATACAACACAGAGCTCACGCTGTGTAATGAATTGGCTGGACCCAACAGAGAGAAAACCTGAAGCATGTAGTGTAAATAAAGAGAATGGAATGGGTAACACAGAGTAGTCGTATTATTTTAAGAGCCAACAATAATCTGTATAGACTTACACTGATCATTTATTATGAGTGCGGGTATGGAAAACTAGTGCGTGTGCCTGTCTTAATGGACTTAAAGCATGTTTGCTTGTAAGATTGTAATAGTCTTAGTGGGCGGATGGGAAAAGGTTATGGATACACTCCGAGGCATCGAAACCTTTATCACCTCAACCGACCGGGTTTCCTAAACCGTCTGGTTGATCGGGAACATTTTCCTCCTGGCCGTCAATATCCTTATAAAATATGCAGCGTACAAGGGAGGAATTTATATGCTAAAGGGTTTGCCCCATGCTGAGCGGATAGTCTGGTAGCCAGGTGAGGGTAGGAGTCGGAAACCCCGATGGGAAATGTCCGCAGAGGCGACAACTATTCCGTCCCACTCTGTAATTCCGCCTTCGAATCGCCTATAATAATCGTAAGTATGTCACTAAACTCTGAATCCGTGTGCAGTAACAGCCTATTTTATTGTACCATTTGCCTAATGAAATTTTCATTTACGTGTTCATAGGGATCTTTTCAACTCCAGCCTTTATAAAACGATAATATATAAACAATGTCGGGCCTTGTAATGCTCGTGGTATTCGCATAATTATGACAAATCTCGAAATAAAATGGTTTATGTTTTCTCTTTTTTAAGAGGCTTGCATATTTGACTATTACGATAAAACGGATTATTTTCCCATTAAGCAATTTAATAAAAAATGATTTTTTAATTTATCATCCTCGTAAACCTTGTATTTCTGTAAAATATCGTTTCTTCATTGACAACAAGTATAGTTACGACATATAAAAGGCATACTAGGCAAAATTGATTCTCGCATTTTCTCTCAACAGATTTCAAGAGATAGATTTTGCGATGCATAAAAAGGATAGCATTTTATTTTTTAATATAATTACATTGGCCAAAACAGACAATGACGAAATTTTAGTAAATTAATAAAACATTTCTTATCGACAAGAAAATAATTTTATTAAAACAAAAAGCCTTCCCCAACCATACATGTGTTAATTTAGGGTTCTAGATTGTACGATTTAGCGATGCATGGAATAAAATGTGGCTTGCCCACAGACTTTATAAAGTTTTTAAAGAACAGTTGTAATTAAAACAAAAATGTGATTCAATACTTAAAACAGATAATTGTACAAAATCGCAAATAGACGTCCTTTTGGCTCCATATAGGGAGCGTGTAGAAATGTCACCCTAACACGACTGCGGGTATGTGGAACAGGGAGCTTCGTTGTGGTCACAACAGAACGACCATTCTTTAGGTTTTTGCCTGATTATGATTATATCGTCATCCTCAAGGTCTATTATCGTAACACATAGCAATTTGAAATATTTTACAATTTAAAAACAAAATTAAGAACAATTACATTATCTTACTTTAACTATATTAAACATAGAACTTGAGGGAAACTGCACTTATAATAAGTTATTTAAATTTGGTGAAGCTCAGCATCTACATATTAAAAAGATAAAATATACAATTCATTAAAAACAACATAATCTATTAAGTTTCATCCGATTGACCAAAAAATTCTTTTCAATTTATTAATCTTTACGGTTTTGGTTGAGATAAAAATCAGTGTCACAAGCGGATTCGAACCCATGACCTTCAACTAAATACACCGCTTCTCTACCACCTGAGCTATGGAACCCCTCGGGAACCAATTCCCCTTCCCAACCCCACCTTTTGAATTTTCCCTCCTTTTTGCCGTTTTTAAAATGTCGTGTATTTGATTCTCGGCGACAAATGAAATGTGAAGTATACTTCATTTTACATATTGCACCACTTATATGTGGTCCGATTGACCAAATATATTTTTTCAATTAGTTATTCTTTAATTAAGATTCTGGTTGAGATTAGAAAACCCAGTGTCACGAGCGGGATTGGAACCCCTGACCTGGACGAACGGGAAGCTGATGCCCCAGTGGGATCTACGTCACGATAGCTCAAGTAATAGAGTAGCAGCGTCTTTAACTTTAAGTTGTTGGTTCGAAACCCGCTCGTGACACTGACTTTTTATCTCAACAAAAACCTTAATTAAAGATTAATGAATAGAAAATAATATATAATTCTAAAACAACGTTATTACCTTGGTTATCTTGCGTCTAATACATGCCTCTTTTACCCTATTTTCACGTACGTTTGGATATTACAGATGTTGATTAATTGAGCATTTTTATCAAATGTACTACAGGTACTCTAAGGTATTTATTTTATTTATACGTCGTCGGTAATGTGCATGTCCATATTAAATGCTTTTGCATTTCAGCAGGAAATATATGATTAAATTTTACAGTAGATGTTGAACCTATAATGTAAGAACTTTAATAACAAAACTTATAATAAGACTATGTAAATTTTTTCAAATCTAAAGTTCCTAAAATATAACTTTAAGAAGGTTTTCATTAAATCTCTTTTGATATTTATTTGTTTTGTGTAAGTCCATTTGTTATTTTGTCCATGCATCATGACACATGGTTTTAATATTTTAACTAAAAATGGAAATGCTGACCTGTAAATTACTGTAAAAAAGAAAACCAATAATAATAAGGATTATCCCATTATTGATTAATTAGCGAACATGTCCAAGCAATAATTGATTGCAAATTTTAATAATGGATGAAGATTGCGTTCGGAATAATCGGCGACTTGATTGCACTCCTTCTCGAGGGTAATAATTAAATTTATTCTTTAACTGATCAATATTTTAAAATAATTTTGTGGAAGATATAAATAATTATCGACATCGTTACGGTCGTAATATAAAGTGTAGTGATTAATTGCTAACGAATATCAGTGACTAAATCATCACCGAATCCAAAGGTGGAACGATCAATCATGGGGCGAAACGTTTGTTTCCCCAACGGACATTCGTTAATGTATTATTGTTAAAATAGGTAGAATCATTAGTTGTATTCCTCTTCAGAACTAATTGAACAGGCCGAGATATGGCAACTGGGGTTCAATTAGCCAATAATTAGTTCAATTTGTGAGGGGAAAGTCATTCATTTTCAACAATTTAACTCGCCTATCTACCAACATTGTAAATTAATTTTTATTATTGTATAAGTTTTTCTGTTATAGCAGGTTATGTTTATATTTGGTAATATAAGCTTGACCATAGTTGGGTTCTATTAGTTAAAATAAAGTAGAAGGGTATTAAATGCTGGGTAAAGGCCTCACAAAATGAGTTGTTGGATACTTCATTTTTATATGATGAGAAAAGTTCAGCTCGCGGCCTTAACATAACAACTCTACGTGTTTACGTTTTTCAACCAGGGCATTTCTTTGGCATTGACTATAACGAACCTAGTTGAGGATTTTTGTGAGTGATAGAAAATGCTTCATTGGTGCTTTCATTTGGAGGAGTGTTCATTTGAACATTTGACAAATCTCATTTTAGTGCTATTTTATTACAATCTCTTAATTTGTTTAAATCTAACTTGTATGTACCCTGATTTAAGATGTAACAAAATTCTGCAAATAATACAAGTTCCGCAGTTGACTTTGCGAAATCATTTACAAAGATGTTAAACACTGTAGGGCCAAAACGGACCCTCGAAATGGCTCTATTTCTTTTGATTATGTGAACGTGTTTAGTCTTCATACAATTACTTATTTGTTAGATAATTACTATTTAATTTACTGAGAGATTTAGATAAATTAGCCGTAATCATTTTACCACGAACTCTGGTCCTCCTCAATTAAATGTTTTTCTAATGTCAATTACGATAATTTCAGCAAATTTAATTAAACTCAAATTATGGAGGATCAATTTCGTACCGTTAATTCAAAGCCATTAAGCAAATATTAGAGAGGTCTGCGGTGGCCGAGTGATAAGTGTGTCCGAATCGTTGCCAAACTAGCAGTTCTGGGTTCGAATCCCGGCATAAAGCAAAGTGTTTTATTAATAGGAATACGATGTGAAAAGTACTGTAATGTGGGTTGAAAACACGTCTACAAACCCCCCGGGGCGTTTTTGGACGTTAAGCCTTCCTTTGTAGGAATTAATTTATTTTACTTTTTATATGATAGTATAGTGTAGAATATACATTGTGTTTAAAAATGAATCTATCTTGGAAAATAAAACTGAAAGAAAGAGTTACTAGACTGGATGTAATTGAGGGTTTTCCATTATAAACTAAGTTCAATCTATATAGAATAATTTTATATAATAAATAAATTTAAAAAATTGAAACCGTTAAGAGGAAAAATTGATTTAAACATTGTGCTAGCAACGCGTTCATTATAAATTCTACTTTTATGCGAAGAAGGCAGATTTTCCTGCATCGGGGTACATTAATTCTTTTCAAACTTTGATTAAATAACTAAACCACTCTTAAGGGAAGGAGACAACGCCGAATGGGAGGAGGGATTCGCTAATAAAAGGAGAATATTTGCCCAAATAACTCTCCCATTATTGTAATCCCCCTCTTTGGAACGAAATTATTGTCTTTCTCCCGGCTCAGGAAATTGGAAACTGAGTGATCCAGCCCCTTAATAACAAAATTTATGCCACTGGCGATCTGAAACTGATGCACAAAGCGGTCCCTTTTGTATAACTTTAGTTTTAGCCTGGGTGAAAATTCGTCTAATTCGGACAAAAAAAGAAAAATCTAGAGAAAACTCGTTCTTATTACGGCATTTGCAGAAAGTCTTGGTTTTTATTGCTATTATTCTTTTTAAGATAGTAGAGGTCATTTCAACCCTCAGAATGCCAATGTTTTTGAAAAAAAAGTCCATTTGCAAATACGTCGGGTTCGAAGCAGGTACGCTGGATTCGAACCCGGCGCCTTTACCTTATAGTGATGAGCGCCCAGTCAATGCCTATTATTATTGTTATGCTTTTTTTCCGATCTAAAGAATAATCACTATTATACTGTGTTTTTCGTGTCTAGTAAAACAATTTTCAAATCACATTTTAGTGGTCTGCTTGACTAATTATTTTTAAATTGTGAACGTTTGAATGAAAAAATCGTTTGGATTTCCACTGAAATAAAACTGCCCTTAATGGCACAAATTCAAACAGTTCCTACGCCAAAAATGCAATAAAAATATGATGTGAAGAAAATGCCACCGTCAAATAGCCGGATCGCTACAGAAGGTCCTACATATGAATAATAACGTCGATGGTTGGTGCCCCTTAGAACATAGAAGCTATGAATGGATCAGCCTCACCCGATTGAGAATAAGCCGTACAAGGTGAACACACATACGCTGCTTTTCCTCAAAAGTAAGAAGCTCGTTCAAGGCCACCAAGTGAATGATGCCATTATTGACTCTATATAGAGAGCGTGTCAAGTCATATGATAATTGTGTTCAAACGTGTCAGAGATTATTTGGTTCTCCAGTTAGAATTTTTTGTTCAAACAGTTTTATTGCACATAGTACTGATGTATATCCTGTTAGCGTTCCTTTTTATGTTAAGAGTGAATGTATTTATTAGCTTAAATATACAGTATAAATATGTGGTGTTTAGTAACCGTTAACTAATGATTGTTTAGAGAACGTGAGGTACGGTCTGGTTTGACGTAGGTTTTAGAAAAACATTTTCTTTATCATGCCAACGTTCCGATCTTTATTGAGATCATCTTAAGAGTTCAAAGTGTTTGTTTTCCGTGTAGATGTGTCATTCTTGCGTGTCGTGTTGAGTGTGCCGCACCTCACGATCTCCAAATAATCATACGCTATAAAGGATGATAAGGTATATCGAATTTTCTAAAACTCCACTTGAGGGATGGTTAGGGATGAAGAATGAAAGAATATATTTAAGAACGAGTGAGGGCGTGTGTAACTAAATTGTAGGCTTCGGGAGGTGAAATGACCTAGAAGTCAGGAGGTGAACGAGATAAATTTGTCCTGCTTAAATTCTAATATTTTTTCGTTAAATCAAACAGCTTGAATTATGTCAACAAAGAAAATATTTAATCAAACAGAAAGGAAGGCTTGCCATACAGCACACATTGTGAACTAGAATTGAGAAGAAGTAATGAGAGAAAAAGTCAAGAAATTATGTTAATATTATCTTAACCCTCTGGCAAAATAACGTTCCGGTAATTAAAAATCAATTTCCCTTCGTAAGGACGCATTTTTTATTCAACTTTTTTCAAGTTTTGGAATTACTTTACATTTTATATTAGATTTAAATAAATTACTTGAGATTTTTTTATTTATTTTATTCATAATAAAATTGTGTTGAAAATGTAAACGTTTATTTACGACTGGTACGAACATATTGTGATTTAAACAATAAAAATTTCATGTGGTTTTATAATGTTTTGTAATGAATGTTAGCAATATAAATTCGAATATTGTATTGCTTCTTACGGATTATGGGTTTTTCCCCCTGTTTATGGTATACTCTTTAAATGCTGTGTAATAAGGCTGTTGTATTCTGTTATGAAAATAATACAATTAAATAATAAAAAAAGTTATCTCTTATTAAAAGGAGAAAAGAAGTTGAGAAATAAATATCGAAGAGCTGTTTGCGTTTTCAGACCATTGTTTGAACGAAATTAAATTATTAAGCGCAAAACAAAATAAAACGGAGCTTTCACAACTTGGCCGAAGAAACTTTCAGTAAATATCGTTCCTCCCTTCTCCGACTTTTTACATTGGCTTAAACTGGGAAACACTTAACAATTAAAGCCGTTTTAAAGTCGACTTACGAAGCCCGTCTCGTTTGAGGCGAGGAAATCCCTCTTTCGGCAGGCCAACACGCAGCAAACTGCAACTTCCAGACTTGAATTAGTTTACCATGAATAACCCATGCCTCCAAACCGCTACCCCCTTGACACTGTGTTTGACGTCTGTGATGCATTACATCTCGGGGTTCAATTGTTTGATACACCCATCGCACAAAAGCGGTTTCGACTCGCTTCTTTTATCCTTTGACAATGAAACGTTCGAAGGCTGTTTCTGTCGGAATAACAACAAAAATCATCTTGAAAAGTTAGCCGAGGATCGCGACGGGGGAGCTTTCTGATCCGAGACCACCTGAATTGCTCTGGAGCGAGATGTTGATTAGGAAACAGAGCATTAGAACAACTGGTATCAATTGGGACCAATCATGCGGACTATCTACCACAAAGGGGCCGAACTCTGTGTTGTCTGCCCTGATTGATTCACTTGATCTATCATCGGCCGGCGAACGCAGACGCCGGATTCAGGGACGGGCAAATAAATTAAATCATTATAGGTGGTAGGTATAAATGGTGGTAACAAATATCATCACGCCGACACTGTTATAAATGAACCCGGTCTAGCTGAGGAATCAATACACGTCAGTCATGAAGCCTTCCTTCGGCAAACAGGACGAATGAGATAAGGAAATATATAGTCTTTATTTTGGGCTGAACCTGAGTCATTATTATGTAAATTAGCCCTCGACAATAGATCATTCGTTATTTATTCCCTCCGCATATTGCTGTTTATCAATATTTCCATACACTACTTTAAAACAACCATGGCATTTTTTTTTTAAATTTGATTTCTTTCGTTTTTCTCTGAGATATATCGATCAAATTCAAACACGTTGGATTTATGGGAAGAACCTGTCAGAAAAGAAATCTTAATTTTACAAAGTTGTATACATACAACAGATCAATGTTGAACACAAGAAATTATGTTTAAATATTTGATGTATTGACCGGTTTTTCTATTTTTTTTTTTTTTTAATTTGTATTTATTTATACTTAAGAATAATTTGGATGGTCACTACGAAAAAATTACAATGTTATCTATCTTTAGGAAGCAACTTCACAATTCCATCAACCGATAGACTGCAGACCGTCATTTAAAGTACGAGCTGCTAGTACTCCAGGAACGTCTGTGTTGTTTTGCTCCATCGGAAAAATTAACCAATAATCCATTTGCTCCACAATGGCATTAAAGAGAATTATCGAATGTAGAGCCAGTGAAACCCACCAACCTTTAAACATTGCTAGTGATTGGCGTGAACCTTGGGTCAAAACAATAAAACGTTTTCGAGATCGAGAACCTCTGTTAGTCCAGGTTAAAATAGAAGGACCGCATCACTTAACTCAAGACCGCAGGAAGCCACTTATTTCGCCAGCTACATGCGCACTGTACCGAATTCGACCAACTATAAAGTTTGTATCGTGCATGCAGACCTCTAGCGACCAAAATTGCCCTCGTCAGTGCTCGACCATCCTTCAGCCAGGCAGAGAACTTTGCAGCAATCTCAACAACAGGAATCCGTCTTTTTATCATCTCGATACAATAACAATGTATCATTTGTACAGGTAGCCCGGGAGTCCAATCTGTGTTCCGTTTCCTGTCCTGCTTCTCCTACTCCTACACCAGTCACACAAAACTCTTCCTCCCTCAGGAGAAATCAGAGACCTGGCGTCATTATAAATTATTTCAAATATCTAATGTTGCCCTTAATATACTTTATAACCTTAATCTAACCAGTCTTTACTTAAAATTCCTTTGGTAACCGACCTTGCTCCTTATAAATTAGGTATACTAGGGATATAGGTTAGGAAAATTTTTATTTTAAAGTACTTTTTATGTCCATACAAACAAACTTCTGTGCATTTTCATAAAATGTACTATCAATTTTAACATTGTTACTTGTCGCATTTTTAAAGTATAGTTGTAAACAAATTACTATAAAAAACCGTAACTCCCATGCTTCCGACCTATTTTACGCACATCATCGGAGCCCATATTAATTATAAATGATAAATATATTTTGGCAGAGTTAATTCCAAAATCAATAAATACATAGATCTTACAGAGTTATATTAAAAGAGGAAATTGTCAAGTGAATTTTATACTTGTATCAAATATTAAAATCGGACTATTCTTTCCATTTCAAAATAAGAGTTTATTTTGTCCAATTGACAAATAGTCTCGTTTCCTACGTTAAATGACAGAATGTAGGATTATATACTAAAATGGAAAATAATAATTGTCATTCACATATATTAAGGGAGCAAGTTAAATTTATGAAAGCCTCATTTCTTTAAAAAAGAAGCGGATTTTTAAAACGAGATTAGAGCCTCCAGAAAATGTCCTTGGCAATGTTGGGACTGAGTCTATGTTCAAAGGACTTTTAAAACTTATATTAAAAACATAATTATGTCAAATTTTAGACCCCTTTAAGATAGTTTTTAAGACCTATACAAATCTGATTCTTGAGTTAAGGTTTGGAAGCTCATAATGGCCAAGATGATAGTCTAAAAATATGTCGAAAGCTAGGCACATAAGAACTGAATTTGTTTTTCATCCAAATCATAAGAAAATCAAAATAATTAATAATTCGTATGAGTTCTTGGTCCGATTGACCGAATTACGTTTTTCAATTAATTAATCTATTTGTATTTGTTGAGATAAAAATGTTGTTGAAAGTGTTGAAAAATGGCAAAAAGTAGGGAAAACACGAAAGGTGGGAAATTAGTGTCCGAGTGGATCGAGATCAGGATAGCTCAGTGGATTGAGCAGTGGCGTATTTAGCGGAGGGTCGAGGGTTCGAATCCCCCTCATGACACTGACTTTTTATATCAAAAAATACCTTATATAAAGAGTATTAACTCAAACTTAAACTTCTCTTTTGTTAATATAAGAATTTAGTAATATTGTCATAATATTATAATTATATATATTACATTTATTAATTTATTTTTCTTAATCGTACAATTCACAAACTGTAAGTAGGTCTATTTTCTGCAACAACAAAATTTGTAATTAATATTAAATAATCTCTTCTTAAGTCAAGCACAAACATTGTTTGGTAAACATCACTATGTGTGTTTAATAGTGTTCATCTCGTAATAATTTTGTTGATTCTTTATATTATTTCAAATGAAATAATTTGGATAATCGCTAACGTCCATAAAGAGAAAATGAGATCGTAAGCAAAAGAGAAATAGAGAAGAACAGAGAGAGAGAGAGAGACAGCAGAGAGCGAGAGAGAGAGAGAAAGAGAGAGAGAGAGAGAGAGAGAGAGAGAAAGTAGAAGAGTTAATTTTGTAGTACTGTTGTAAACTATACGCTGATGTACTACGACTGATGATAATACATCGGAATGTTGTGTCCTTATCATAACATAACCTGTTTTGATTGATATTCGCCCGTTAAATTTATATGATTTCGAAATTGTTTCGATAATAGGTATAAATAAGAACAACACCTGGTATTAACGAAATGCTAATCTTGGTATTAATATTAGATATTATTAGAGCTTAGCAATATTAGAAAGCTAAACGGTGTTATCGAGTAGGGTTTCGAAAACAAAAATGTTATTTAGCCTTCGTTTGAATAATTTAATAAATATCTGTTAATTTTTGTTGTTTTCTAGCATTGAAGCGAAATAAATGTAAATGGTATGTTATATAAATAAATGTTAAATCATGTAAATTAATTACAGATCTCGAAAAAAAATAAATGAATGGTATTTATTTTCCTGTATGTATTATTGTACAATTTAATAACGTAAAAATGTATTTTGTATCACATATTTTTAAGTTTATACTTCACTTATTTCTATTTTTATGGTTAGTTTTCTTTTTCTTTTTATGCACAGAAAGTTTTTAGGCGATTAAAGAATTTGTCAATTCATTATAGTTAGGCACATTGTGCCAAATTAAACGAGTTAATTTCTTTAGTTTTGCAATATATATATATATATATATATATATATATATATGTAACATTCAGACATTCAGATTTAAATGAACCGCCATGCCCCTCCACACACACTCTAATAGAGCAAGGAGTAGGGGGTCAAGAAAGGGCTACATTTTTTTAAGTGCTAATTCAATTCCCTTTCTGGCTTACGCGGATAAACAGTTATTTTGGTACTTTGACGTCAAAACAAAAATAATAATTGTAATTTAGTTTTTAAAAGGAAATATATTTTCATAAAGAAAAACAGAAGATATAATATTTATGTTAAAAAATTGTGTTCAAAGTTTCTATTTTTATTTGGTGGTCAAAATTTTAATAATAATAATAATAATAATCTTTAGGATAAATTAGGTTACGAGTGAATGTTTGGAGTCAGAGTTTTATAGCACTCAGAAGAGATATAGCAAACCTAAAATAGAATGTTGGGATGTTAGGGCGGCAAGAAACGCTGCAAACCATCCACAAAGAACAGATCAATTTCTTCTCCGTCCAGATGATATTGTCGCTTATGTTAAAAACATTATCAAACGAAAGTGGGCGCAAGATGGAATGCCTGTAGAGATAGTATCAAAGAAATTAAGCCAGCTGTACATAAATGGCCAAGTGAAGAACTCGAGAGAAAAGAACTTGTAATTCTCTCTAGATTGCGAATAGGTCATATCAGGTTAATTCATAATAGACTTTTAATAGGCAGCAACCTTCCAACTTGTCCTCGATGTACGCGAAGTGGAGAACGCACCATTTTGACAGTAAAACATATTTTAGTCGACTGCCCCACATTACAACCCTTTAGGCAAAGGCTCAACCTTTCGAGGAGTTTACAGGAGTTACTGGGTCCCCAGGGTTCCTTTCGAAGAGCGCTTTTCAGTTTTCTCAAATTTGTTGGAATTTACAATGAAATTTAGGCCTTTTCCCATTTTACCATTGAATGCCTGCTAATGTCTGCATAAGAGTTGTGCGTGTATGATTTCTTTTTTCAGAAGCTTTTGAAGCTGCCGGAGCGGAAAAACAAAATGGAAGACAATTAAAATTGCGGGGTAATACACTACAATGCCCAATATCGCAATTTAAATAAGAAAAATAGCTCCTTCAAAAAAAAAAAAATATTATTGTGTTTTGTTTCTTATTATTGTTATGTAGAATTAGTTATCATACTTGAATGGAAGAATAAAAGGACAAAGATGAGCTAATCACGCTGAGATTGTTGCTAGTCTGACTCCATTATTATTATTATTATTAGCCATACAAGCTTATGGGGAAATTTTAATTTATGAAAAAAAACTCACAATTTTAATTAAAAAAAAAAAGAAACAGAAATAAATTTTATAATTTTATTAATTTTATTGTAACTTGGCCTTCCGAATTAAGAATTAAGAAAAAAAAATCAAAGCTTGGATGGCAATAGGATAAATTAGGTTGCGAGTGAATGTTTGGAGTCAGAGTTTTATAGCACTCAGAAGAGATATAGCAAACCTAAAATAGAATGTTTGGATGTTAGGGCGTGAAATGACCTTAGCCGTTAAAACGCCCTTAAAAACTAATAATAATAATAATAATTAAAAAACTAAAAAAAAAAGATTTAAATTTCATTTCAAAATTAAAATTTGTAGATTTGAGATAAGCTTATTATATGTTAAAAGGATTCTTTAAATTAAAAATAATAATTAATAAAATATATTGTAAAGTTGTGTGAAATAAATTATAATTAAAATTTCAAATTCAACAAACATTCGGTGTCATATTTATTTTGGTTTGAATAAAATATAAAAGGTGCCTGACCAATATAAGAAATTATTGTAGTCAGGTCCGATCGTTAAAAACCTCTGGGACCTTGTTTTCGATTTTCGAATTCAGGGTTGGGCCCAACAAAAAAGAAGAACAAAGCTACATTATATATATACAATTCTATTCAAAACATAATTCAAATAAAATCATAAAAGCACGTTTTTTTAATTATAATACTACATTTATTACCAATTTATCTCCTTGACAACTCTTTTTGGATGTAAGTGTGAACTATGTTAACTCAATCACTGGTTAAAAACAAATCAATAAGAACCTGCCTGCTTGTCTTCTTTTCTTCTCACATTCTTTTTACATCATTCTGAGTCTTTCTCTCTCTTTTTTCATTCTTTCTCTGGGTCTAAATGTGGTTAAAGTGGACCAAATTAGCGCTATTATAAATAAAACATAAGTGACAATACCTTTTATCCATTCTACAATTTTGATGTCTTGCTTTACCCTGCACATCCTGACCAAGCACTGCAAACGAAGAGATTCCGAACGGCAATGAAAATGATGTACATCGTTAAAAATAGAAATGTAAGTATAACAGGCTAAATTATTTCAAGAGCAGGATTGTAAAAAAAAATAGAAACCACATTTTCGGAAAATTTCAAATTAATTTATTGAAAAACTCTTTCAGCAGACACTTACTAACTCTAAATAACAAAACAAAGAAAAAATATGACAAACTCGTTGGAGTTTGACAATAACTCTAAATCGTATGGAGTCCAGGTCGAATTGAAAAAAGTCTTTGGGAATTCAGTTTAATTATTAATGGAAAAATCGCATAGGTTCAAAATTTTGCGACTGGGGAATTTATCGTAACATTTATCAGCACTTGTGTAATGTTTTTGGACCATCATGCAGATGTTTAGTATGAAGTGGGAATCTTTTAAGAAATTTACTAATATAAAACACTTGCTACAAAATTGTCTATGATTTGAATGTTTTAGGATGAAAACTTGTTTTTAATTTATTTGTTTATAGCCATCGTTAAAGTTAAATAACAGTTTTTATGGGGTAGATGAGAAAAGCTTTTAACAAAAATAACCCTCAATATCTTACGATTTTCCTCTTGCAAGAAATAACAGTGCGAATCCCCATTCGAGCTTTCAGTTTTGATATCAAGATTTGACGAGAGGATATGTAAAGCTGACGCTCCTTCGTCTGAAATGTGTTTCGGCGAAGTGTGAATGAGATAGCTCAGAAATCATCTCCATTTACAAACACACTGTCTAAGTAACTAAACATGAAATTTAGCGTTTTATACGATCGAATGACCGTTTTATCCGTACTTTCGACCTTTAATGCTAGTACGCCTGAATTAATAACCAATTCGCGGGTTAATTATGAAAGTTCTTATCGCTGGGCTAAATAATTGAGATTTAAGAAATGAATAACGAGGTGGCAAGTTGATGATCACGTCGAAATTTCAAAGATAGCCCATTAATACAAGTGTTTTCTCTCCTATTTTATATTTGATTTTTAGGCTGTTGTTTACTGTTTAAAGTCCTATAATTCATTAGGCACCCTCGTGGTTTCCACTCAGCACGCAATGCAGAGACTTTTTTAATACTGCCGTAAAAGGCTCAGCTCCGTTGTTTTTACATTGACATTTTTTTCTATTTGCTTCAAAAATTGTTTAAAAAATTTAAAACGGCTTCGCCGGGTCGGCTGGCCGAGGGTACGGCTTTTGAAGTAGGAAGAACCTGTTTTAAGAGGCGAGTTTCATGCTTCATTTAGGAAAATATCGTATTAACTTTTAGATTGGCATGCACAATGAACAGTTGTTGTTTAATTATAAAAGTTCTCAGTTTAATAATTTATATATATATATATATATAATAATCCAATAAGGAAAAGAAAGATGATTGATGGTTTATTTAGCAAGTTTAAAACAAAATTGAATTTTATGAAGTTTAAATACTTTCGTTACAACTGTTACCTACATAAACAATTTTGACGAGAACTCACATAAAATTATAAAACGAAGCTAGGAAATTATCAGGAAGATGTAAATATTGTAGGTTTAAACGTTTCATTGCCAGATAAGTTAAACAAATCTGCTTTTATTTTAAAAAAAGTTATTATCTGTTTAAGTTCTTTTAAACCATTTATGAAATTATTGGTAATTTTAATTTTTAAGGTTTCTCCGAAGCTCTTTCACTGACATCATGCAGTACTGATCCGAAGATCCATCTATCCATATTTCTGTGTATCTATCTATTTATTTTTATATCTTCCTACCTACACCGTACTACATCACTACATCCCATTTATCTAGATCTAATCACTCTATCAATCTACCTCACATTTCTGCTCTCTCTCTCCCTCTCTCTCTCTCTCTCTCTCTCTCTCTCAGCTCTCTCAGGATTTTCGCAGTATCGATAACCAATATCCAACCACGTACTTTTCCCCTAGCATAGCACATGTTTCAAGTGAGTACGGACTGATAATGAACTGCAAAACAAATGAGGAATTTTAGAAATTTATACATTGTGACTATCTCGGTTCGACGGCAAAGTGATAAATTTTAAATTTCGTCGTTGTATTGGTCTGCTTATTCTCGCTGAGTTGGTATGTCGTACATCATTTCGCCATTTTTAATGTCACTGAAATTTGTGCTGAACAAAATCAGTAACGGGCGAATTACTGATTAGCCGAATGACCAGTTAATTTAGGCGTTTTTCATCTTTGATAATCACTGCTCGTTTTAGCAATACCCGGTCATAGCCAATATTTTTTGTATTTCTTGGAATTACCTTTTCTCCACTTAGCATTTTCTTTTGCAAACTATTACCTACTTTTATCAATTACTACATGTTTACGTTATTTGATTATTTAAACACCATACCATACAACACCTAAAACACAAGAGAGCCCAAGGTTTTGCTTATTACCCCAAAAATTCATATTTCATCCTTAAGATGGGACAGTACTGTTCCGGAGCCTTTCCTGACGTAAGCCAAGCTTTTGAGCGAGTTTGGCACCCGGGCATGCTGTTCATGCTCAAGGGCATCCTTCCATCCACCTACTATTTCGTACTGCACAGTTACCTCACTGACCGATTCTTTCAAATCATCGAAGGCCATTCTATCTCTTCATGTGTTCCTATCCAGGCTGGTGTTCCTAAAGCTAGCGTTCTGGCCCCTACACTGTACAAGGTTTTCACAGCTGACATGCCATCTCATCCCGGAACCACCACATTCACATTTGCAGACGATACGGCATTTCTCTCTACCAACTCGGTCCTTGTGATTTCCACTCGAAACTTCCAACAAACACCTCATAACACTAGAGTCTTGGTGTAAAAAGAAAAGGATAAAATGTAACACGGAAAAATCCACCCACCTATCCCCTCCTGTTTTCTTAAACAATATTCCTCTCCCAACTGCGAGCATGATGCAGTACCTCGGATTGTACATCGACATTCGCCTGACGTGGAATTCTCACACAAGACTGAAACGTCAAGAGGTTATGGTACGATTTAGAGTTATTGCACGACTTCTTGATAAACGCTCTAATTTACCTCTCAAAAATAAATGTCTGCTTTACAACACCATAGTTAAGCCGATATTGGGTTCAGCCAAACATTCCAATACCCACCGTATTCATACTGCCCGGTCTATAATACTATGAGAAATAGTAGATGCTCCATTTTATGAGTCGAACCCAAACTACACATACAGATTTACGTATTTCTTTCGTACAAGATAAAATACGTTTCCGTTCCCGTAAATTTCATAAAAACCTCCCATCTAACGTTAACCAACGCATCAGAAACTTCGCACCCTTACGAGGATCCCCGATGATACACGTATCAATTGAACAAACAATATTATTGTAACATTGGAGTAATACCAATAGGTGTTTTCTCAATTCTTGGTTTTAATTTTGTTCTGTTTTAATTACCTTTCTCGCTGTTACTTATTACCTACTTTAATGTAGTTGTAATGTACTACAAATTTTAATTTAAAAAAAAAATACAATTTTTATTTGACTTTTAGGATAAAATGTTATTATTTGATCGTAATTTATCGTTTTAGTATTATCCACTGAATGTGACAGCCCACGCAATAATTAAAACCAATTAATGGTAATAATAATAAATGATCTAAATTCATTTAAAAAACATTCAGGTAATATTTTTTGGTGTATATAAACTGCGAGTGTGATGATAAACAGAAATATGTTTAAGTTAAATTAATCTTGTTTTTTCGTTCATTACTCTTTTATTTGTTGAGTAATTGTTATCAAGAAAATGATTCGCATTTTAGACATGATGGGTTAGGTGTCTTAAACATCGCCGTTATCGTTTCAGAGTGTTTGCATTTGAATATTCTCGAAAGCGCCTCGGCTGAATTTGCTTGAAAACAAAATAGAAGAGGCAAACTCGAAAAGGGGAGAAAAATAAATAATTGATATCCGCCCGTGCAAGGCCGCACACGGTGATTTCAGATGAAAGTCCCCACCAAAAAAACCGGTCCCCGAAGAAACGAATTTTGACGGAAAAATGTTCAAGGGTCGGTCACACTTAATTAAGAACGGGATGAGATGGGATTCCTCGGGCTAAAAGTGGGAACGTTAAAAGTGAAGTGTATTAAATTATGTCGGCTCACCGATGGGACTGGATCTTCTAAAATTGAAACAGGATTGTGTAAACAGTCGCATTATGTTTTCATTTTATGCATATTTATATATTCACGTCATTAAAATATTGTGTGGAGCGGCAAGGATTTCAAAAAATTATATCAGTGATAATGTGACACGGTGGTATCCTGTCAGGACTGTAGTTTGCGTCCATAAAGAAAAATCTTTACGGTTGTAGTTAATTAAACAAGAATGAGCATAAATAAACGTCACAAGTTGGTATATTTCAAAGCAAAATAATCTGGAGCATCTCGTCAAAGCATTGTTGCCTGGGTCCTCGGACACGGTTGCCGGAGAGTATCCAAAAGACGGACTAGACTAAACCTCCGGACCTAATCATCACCATCATGCGAAAAATGTTGAAAGACATGGGAGCGTCGGTAGGTTGGCAGAGAAACTATCTATTATCAAGAGTACTTTAGGTTTTTTTTGTAGAATAATGAATAGAAGAACAGGAATCAAAGTTACCTGACTAAGAATAGGCCATGCGGGGTTGAATCGTACCCTTGCTTTCGGGGTAAATCCCGGGTAATATATTCCACAAATAAAAAAAGTTGCTCAATATTTTTAATTGAAGATTCCTTGGATCCATATACAGAGCCAGTAAGAATGCCATCCGACTGTGCTTAGGGATAGCATAAATAATTGCTAGTATTTGTTCCTCTTGAAGGACATGGGGCTGTTATATTGTGTATATCTGGTTGATTATCGTTTTGTGCCTAATATGTTTATTATTTTAAATATATAGTGTGACAGGGCTGAAGTTCGGAATATTTAGTAAACCATAGAAACCCAGTTTACTTTTTGGAAGCGATAGTTACCACACTCATCCCACCTTAAATCATTTCTCAAACTAGTTTAGTTAGAACTTGACACTATGTATAAAGGGTAATATAAAAATATCGAGTTCTACATAGGAATTATAGCTACTAATGTATTTGAAAGCGAGTAAAAGGGAAAGTCGGTTTTGATTTAAAAAACTGCATCTGCTGGTGGCTGAAATAACCTAGCTGTTGGCACTCTCTTGAGCCCTTCGGTGGAGGGATAAGACCTGTATTTGAACCGGGGCTAGGAAAAGTTGGTGATTCTTGCGATTTAGTCATTTCAAAAAAATTTTGCTTTACAAATTGTATAATTTTTGGCTGAGAACAATTAATTGCAATAATCTGTTTAATTTGAATCGGCTCGTGGTCACTTACTGGATGTCTCCACTCGCGGTTTTTTTTTTTAATTTAATCAAACGAGCAGCTTGCGCCATCGTCAGTGAGGATCTTGATCGTCCCATTGTATATGTGGCGGATGATCCGTCTATGTACATATCGCTGTATATTCTGTATCTGCAGTTAGGCAAAGAAATCAATTTGCCGACCCTATGCTTGATTTCACAGACTCGCAGGCCCAAAACCCATCGTGAACACAATGTTTAGGGTCGAATTAAATATTGAATTACATGTCTTGTCTTCTACTGTACTGTGGAAATTCTTATTTCTGACAAAAATGTTGGCTTTATTTTGCAAAATAATATTAACATACAATGAACATGAAAACTAACTGAATATGGACTGAAATAAGAGGCTAACATTCAATATTTTATACAGACCTTGGCTTTAAACCGCACAAATGAATATGAATAAACTTAATTATTAAGATAAATTACATTGTCGGAGATAAAATATTCATTTAAAACAGGAGGCTTTGGCTTGATCTGAAGCAGTCGGCCGACCAAGGATAGTCTCCTTTAATGAGCTACAAATACTAATATTTACGTAATTTGCCTACAAGTTTTATTTGGATTTTAACATAATTAAAAATGTATTGTACGTTGTTTGGCGAAGAAATTGAATATGTATTTTGATAACGGACCTAAGGGGAATTGTAGAAAAAAGTATGACTAAAGATTGTCAGAATAAAACTTTTAAACGGATCAACAAAATCTCATTTAAAAACATGACCCTGTTTATCTGACCCCAGCTGCAAGGGGGTCGTGTATATTTTAGGTGACGATTCATCAGAAAAAGGATTTTTTCTTTTTTATGTGATAAAAACTTAAGTTTTAAAGCTAAAAAAAACAGAAGAATGTTTTATGAAAATATATGTCTTTGCAATATAAATCTCAAAATATTGTTGTCATGCAATAATCGACCATTTTTTAAATTTATTTGATCAAGTTTTTAAGTAGAAAATAACTAATTGAACAGGCATCGATAAATATTTGTAATTTGCGTCAAATAGATGTGCTATGTAAGCAGTGTGAACTCGCATATGCTAAGTGATTTTGAAAAGCGACACAACGATAACATATAATGATCACGGCCGATCGAACTATTGACAAATTTTAATGTCGAAAACAAATAATTTTTGTATAATCTCTACTTCAAAAAACCCAAGAGAGGGTTAGTTGTGCCTAAACGTATTTGAATATGGAGATTATCAGAAAAGTAAACATGCAAACAAAAATTAACATGTTACAAACATTGTTTCTAATTACTGAGCAAATAGAATAGAGAGCCCTTCACCTCAATTCTCTCTCTCCGTCCACCGCTTACCTCCCACATATCACCTTCTTATCCTTCTTTTCCACCTTTCATCACTTCACTGACTTTTCAATGGTTAGTTTCCGAAAAAAATGTAAAATTAAAAAAAAAAAAAGGAAATAAGTGAAAACAGAAAAGAGCCCACCTCCTGCCGTCTTTCTTAAAATAACAATCTGTAATACACCGCAATACGTAATCTACCAAGAAAAATATCAATTTACTTCGGTGGGAGGTATTGTCTCGCTCCAGAAAGATACGACTGATGACCATACCTAAAGATAAGAGGATCTTGTTGAATATGCACCTAGTTATTGTAGTTCCTAAATCTTCTCCTAGGAATACGTGCACCTGTTCGCATTGTAAAGGATCTGTTTGTTCTCTTCTCCCACACAGTTATTTGAAATCACAGCTTATAATGCTCACCGCTGAAAAGGTTAATGACAGCAATTGAAGAAATGCGCCCGAGATCCGCCGACCGCCTGTTGTGATGCCCTAAGATAACGACGTCCTCAAAACCACATCCACTACTCGAAAAAAAAGAGAATTGTATGGTTTTTGTGAAAAAGTAATAATGAAATTACTCAGAACCCAGATAAAGAAAATATATAAAAATTATTAGTTTTAATAATAGTTTAATATTATGGTATCCTTTGTAAATCGCTTGGCTGAAGTTCTCTTGAACCAATGACTTTTCCTTCGTTCATTTCATCTGATAATTATTATTATTATTTTTTTAACGAAGGTTCGCAATAGCAGAGGTCATATAAACCCTCAGGGTGCCAGTGTTTTTGAAAAAAAAAGCCCTTCTGTAAGTAGGTCGGGTTCGAATGCAGGGCCGCTGGATTCGAACCCGAGACATTACAGTGATGAGCGCCGTGTCAAGAACGAAACCGTGCGGCCACCGACGCCTATTCTTATTGTTTAATATTTTTCAACGGTTCCAGCTGGCATTTGAGTGAGTATGACAGTGCCATGTTCATAACATTATCATAGCAAGGAAACAGCCAGCGAGAAGTCCACAGGAGACTGGATTTAAATCACTCTGCAATAGTTACAAAGTTAATTACAATAGGAGGGCATCTTTGACTCAGAACAAGAGGGTTTCACGATAGAAGGCCAGGAAAGACCTGAGTCTGTAGGCCAGATATTTTGTCATATAATAATAAAAATTGTTAATCTTATTTTATAAATTAACAACACGACGATTCACAATATCTTCGTTATTGATAGGTTGAAAAATTTCAAGTTCTCCGTGGTTTGCGGACCTTGTGAAATATATATAAAGGACTAAAATAAAATGTATGTTTTCAATTACAGTATTATTCCAACAGTCCAGGTAAAATACTTTTATTTAAAAAAATGGAAATTACTGATGGGTGTGCCTTGAGATTGGGTATTATACAATGAGATTTCTCTATGTTTAGTATCTGATGATGGGCCAGGAGCCCGAAACAACCGTGTAATTTACTAAATTGAATAAAGGTTTTCAACCACTGAGAATTTTGAATTTTTCAACGTATCAATTGAGAAAAATTATTAAGGCAAAAACATTGCTATAATTTGATGGAAAGTAAATTTATTATAGGTAATCTATTATTGATTAATAATATATGACTAAAGTAAAAATAAAAAGTTTGATTAATTCGGAAACGTAGTTAATCTCCTTTGACCGTAATCAAAGCTTTGTTTAATAATTGTTACGGACCGGGAGTTTAAATAAACTGGTTTAATTGCTCGTCATTAAGTGCAAAAGCAATTAGCCCTCGTAATTGGCACCGAGGAGGATTCAATATACTTCATTTTTATCATACCCCGGTTATGATATTCAAAAAACTGATATATAATAACCTCAAATGAGCCGGGGTCAATTTATACCCGTCCCGACGGTTGTTTTCCGTTTTTCAAGTGCGACGGTCGGGCCAGTGTGGGAAATTAAAAACGAGCCGACACAAACTGTTGTAAATGAAGTAATAAATTTTTTCCCGCCCTGCGGATTCCGGCCGGGAATAACTTTCAAAGTCCAGTGTGTCATTTGTATGTGGCCGTTTTACATATCAACAATAGAAAATACAAACAAGAATGTGTGTTTGCATGGTTTCATTGCAGGGGGGGGGCGGTTTCATGTTGACCTTTGGAAATTGTAAAATCACTTAAGTAAAAGTCTACATCACAAATATGTCCGTTTTATCCTATTGTATAATAATAAAATTCTATTAACTCAAAATAATTGAATGGGCTTATCATATTGCCTCCAAATATCCATTAATCCTATTGACAATATGATTGGGCAATCCTACCGTTGTAATTAATAAGATATAACGCTTAAATTCACCCCTTATTACAACAATACCTTGATACCAAGTATATTTACTTATTGATTAATACAATAAACGTTAAATGATTTTAATTATTTATCAATTTTTAGGTGAATTTTCGAACGACAAACTGTTACACTGTAATATTTTGGCTTGAATATTAACGATATGGAACATAACTATACACACTAAAGGTGGTGAAATGCCACGCCCGACAGATCTACCCAGCAAGAAAATAGGACAAAAGCGAAATGTAACAACCAAATTTCAGGCTCTTTCATCCACAGCTTATATGATGAATTCCAGATTTTAACTGTTAAAGTAAATTAATAGTAACCCAAAAATATGGCGTATAACAGTTTCTCGGTGGTATCTGAGATAGAGCACATACAAATTTGTACAACAAATACGGTAGCTTTTTGACCAAAGAAATTGTTATATTGGCGCTTAGAGGTCAAGATATTGGATACCCAGTACTGGCGGCAAAGATATCTACAGTCTGGAATATAAGTCGAAACAAATACTGTCAGTGATATCTAGGTAAAAATTATTTACAACTATTACGAAATTTGGGCGCCGCGTAAACGTCCGCCTAAACGCCAGGATATTGCCTTGGTGGACAGCTTACGTTTCAGAGTATTTTGTCCGACAAGCAGTACATCTGGAAGTCAGCAGTCGATCATACTATTCCTAAGATAGAAACGCTCCAGCGTTATACGGTTCTACTATTTGGAGTGTGACTGTGTATGACCATCTAAAGAAAAAAAATGAGAGCGCGCTGATTGGTTGTTCTAAGGTGGCCATTCAGGATCGCTCCAAATGGAACCGCGGCAAACCATACCGCTCCATTTGGAGTCCCTGAAATTTGAGGGGGCATTCACGACCGCTCCACAGCAAGACACTCCGAACGTCATCTAGTGAATTACCAAAATGGATGACGATCTCTTGTGCTACTCTTTATTTATGCATTAAAGGCAAAAAACCGAAGAGGAATTGGTGTAAGAAGTGGCTCCTGAACAGAAGCCGTAATATCCACATTAATGTGATGAATCAATGAAATGATCTTTCCCTTGATCACGCTGATTGGAGAAACTATTTTAGGATAAATGAAACGTCTTATTTACTCATTATTTTTAGTGTTTTATTGACCAAATTACTTCTTTCAATTAATTAATCTGTTTTGTAAGGTTTTGGCTGAAATAATAGGTACACGTAGGATCTGAATTATGGTCCCTACTGGACCACTTGAGCCACTCGGACAGCATAAAAAATTATTGGAGTGGCGCAATGGAGTTTGGACTGACAGAATATCCGGCACAGCCGGGCACGCCAGTTCAGTTTTGCTGATGACGTGATTTTGGAACGGCGCCGCTCTGTTGGGACTGGTAGGAACGATCGTGAATGGCCATCTTAAAAGGTTATCGACTACATCGTATGAGGGTGCATGCACAAAGCAAATTGATATTAAAATTATTCAGATCTCCAATTTCTTTTATGCGACAAATTAGAGGATTGAAATTTTTACATTAGGGTGTTAAATGCCTAGACAGTAGTAAGAAACAGTTCACTTTCGATGGGAAGAAGTTGGCCGAGAAACCAAACATTGAGAGGTGTCAACAACTTTATAAACTGTCGTATATTGGGCACATATCTCTTTAAAATTATCGATGACGTTTCGTGCTCATGAATATCAAAAGAAAGACAGACCATATTACAGTCCTTTTGAGGATGACATCAAAGATCCACTTATTCGTCAGGAGACTCACGTAGACCCTTAGTCACCATCACAGTTAAGGCAACTTCTTAATTCAGTCCAACTCTTTATAACAAGTTTATCAACTCAATTCATGTTGAAAATCTTTGAAGCGTTGGTATATTTTTTTGTATCGTATTATTTTTTTAAATTGATTTATTTCTTCTGAACTGCTAGCATTTTTTTTTTTGATCTTTGAAAGTTCTTTCCTGCCCAATGGTTACAATTCACTTTCAAGCACAGCAAATTTTAAGAATAAATTAGAACTGTGAATGCTACATGATAATGTAATGTATTGTCAATTAAAACGGAAAATAAAAATTGCCAAGATTTAATATTGGAGATGGCGAAAATCTGAAACGCGTCCGATAGGCGTAGGTTGCAAAATGATAGTTAACGACAAAATTACAGGTTCTTTAACAAATACACCACACAGAAAAGTATCATAATATATCAGCTTAATTGATACTTTCCTTTTGTAGATAGGGCGTAGCAAAAAATATTCTCACTGCACTCTCTACACAATTGTTAAATTTTAATTCACTACTACAGACGAGAAAGACTGCATAAGTATTGAGATTAATAGTTGAAATGGACAACAATTAAATGGAGGTTATTATTTTGGGGAAATGGCCGTCAACTGTTAAAAGGGCATTAAGCTTTTATAGATAATAAAGACAATATTTGAAATTCAGTGCTGAAGATGCTTTGTGATTTTAAGTAAAGGTAAACGATACTCTATCTGACTTATGAGAACCCCCATCGTATATTTATCAACTCTTGTAAATATTCAGCTTTAAAACACAAAAGATAACTTTTACATTCGAAACAATGGTCAATTATGTTTTAATTTGTCTGAAATTTCAATGGTATAAATGTACTTTGAAATGAATTAGATTTACGCCGGTTAATATACCCAGACGATTAAATTATAGATTTTGGGCTGATTTACCAGGATGGATCAGATTGGATAATAAACCGAATTTGTTTAGCAATGACTTGATGTGAGTTAAACACAAATAGAACTGATTGGAAAAACGTAAAACTGATAATTAATTTACAATTTGTATTAAGTAGACATTTGAGATCCGTTTATTTCAGCATTTATTTTATTTTTCGATTAATTATTCGATACGATATATCAATTGGATATCGTAAATGGATGGTGCGAAAAGCTGAGTGATTTCGGCAGTTTTAAATAAATTTGAACAGTAAGATAACTCATTGCAAGTAAATATATTATCGCTAGTAAGTACTTTCAACCTTGGATATATATTGGGTTGTCCGGAAAATAATGCAGGATTTTAAGTTTTCATTAAAAAAA
>CM077105.1:30483748-30513564 GCA_039619505.1 Cimex hemipterus | reverse complement strand
TCTCTCTCTCTCTCTCTCTCTCTCTCTCTCGCTTTCTTACTATCCAACAATATTACATAGTCTTTCTCGTTATTTAATATGTAGATTAATCTTTTTTTTTGTTTTCACTCAGTATGGGCTCGGTTGTTGTGACCTATTGCCCAACGAATGATCATATTCATCAGTAATTTGTCATACGGGGACTCTAACATTTCACCGAACCAGACTTCCAGTATAGATTTATTTTACTTAGTGGGTGTTGGTGTTGGGGTATATTTCATATTTGACTGATGATATGCCTTGCGGATTTTCACTTTGAATAAACAGCCTATTATAATTCTATTATGCTTCGTCTGTTTAATATGATATTTCACCACACCTATTTAACATTTAATGGCTGATTATATATAACATTTCTATTGATTATTCTAAATATTTTTTACATATTCGGGGTACTAACTTGAACGCATCTCTAACGAATAGGATACGTCCATGTGTTTTATTATAAACCACTTTGCTTTTCTGAGGTTTTTGATACATTTGTTGGTTTGTGTGATTTTAGTAGTTGTATGTTGGCTACGGCGAGATGAAAGTTATCGATCAAACTGGGTGTAAGTCGATACGACCAATGAATGCAGCTGTATATTTAACCTAACAAACACAAACATTTTGCTGTATTACCGTCTAAGGGTCGAGTTACATGTCTCGACTAAAATGTTTAAGATGATCAACTTCTCCTTTATCTGGAGCTGTGAATATTTAAAAAGCCTCGTTTTAAAATCCAATCAGACGGCTTTTTATCTTAGCACGACCGTCCTTACAGGGGGAGGGTTAACGGTAAAATCCGTTTCATTTGTATGTAGAATAGGTGAAAAGGTGTGCTTTACGTTTTGAACTACAAACGGAAAAGAGCGATGGAGATGTAGAGGTGGGCCCGTGTGGGAGAGCGGGTCGACGCGTTGGGTTTTGTGCCGGCAAAGAGGTGCCTCCAAACTCCTTGTGGAATTAATTAAAGTCCCTGATGGTACCTGTGACTTATTTACTGTCCCGACGTCCCACTCAATAAACATTTACTAGTCGGTTACACGTTCCTCCATTTACATAAACCAGGACCAGAGCTCAAAACCCGACCAACAGTCCAATCACTTAAAAGAGTTTAAAAAAGAAAGAATCGTTCCACTGGAGTAGAATAAATTCTTCGGTAAGGAAAACGAGGGGTTCGCAAGTTTATTTAGAACTGTTTCAAAACTTGTCCCTCAAATTTAAACTCAAAAATAGCAGGTCAAAAGTTTCGATTCTGGTTTCAACGAAAATGCTTTAAAATTGAACGAAGTCACATTTAATTATTATAGAATAGGTTTCTAATCTCGCTTTTTATATTTCTGGGTACTTATAATACTATTCATAGAAAAAAATTCAACTATTTTACAACCAAAACGCTATGAATTATTAACAATACAACAATAAAATTCTAGATAAATCACACTACGATTGTTAAATAAGGTACATTTTACAGTAGTCGTTCTTTTACTAAAATAATTATCAATGGGAAAAATCTAGAACTAAAATACTAATAGGGTCTAGGTGACAATAATTCTACAATAATGGTATTGTAATATATGATTGCTTATTAATTATGCGATTAATTATATAACATAAACTATTTTATTTGAAATACATTTAGTATTGTAAATATTGCACTTTATGCAAAACAAGGAGAGCATAAACTTCTTATATCACTTCGACCCCCTTCCAAACCTTTCTATCTTTCTAAAAGTACTAAGTACATAATATGCAAAGTAGAAAATCAATAGGACATAGTCTAGTTATCTTCACTAGACTTTGTAACCTTCCTCAGAAGAAAGACTATTGTATTTATATCCGCAATATACAATACCAACCCTAGAACTACTCTTTTTCTCTTTAATGGAAGTATTTCGTCGACATTCTCATTCCTAAAGCTCACAAGCCTCCCGACCACATATCTTCTGTAGACCTATTAACCTTCGGCCCCTGATGCCTCTGTACAAAATCCTGAAATTCTCTTTTTGAAAGTTTAATTCTAATCCTAGATTCCCGTAAATGCATTCGGTCTCGCTAATTCGGCTCCTAATATTTTCATGATACAGCCAAGTTCCAGAACGATGGCGCCATTTCTTCTACTCTAGAGAACAAAGATTAATGTTCGCACAAAAATCGGGTGCGTTCCTGGATATGGCTCAGGATTTTGCTACATATTTATATGCTTAAATACACACCCCAACACCATCAGTACAACCAGTAGGATGACACGGCAAGCCTATCTTCCAACGCAGATCCTAACCTAGCAACAGTTAACATCCAAGAACACCCAAAGTTTAACAAAGACCCGTTAAAAATTGGAGGTCAAGGCTGTACATTTTCAATAAAAAGAAGCCTTACTGTATACCAACAAGGAGCTACAACACTCAAACTACATATTTAAGATTCTGCCTAGACCGTTAACTGACTACTATCCCCACACAAAACAAGAGACAACAGAAGGAAACTACGAAGACTTTCAGGACCGAAATCTTCTTTCATCGTCAATAATCAACCAACCTTATAAAAAATGTAGTGACATCTCTGGACATATATTCAACGCATTCCAAACAAAAATTTTCAACCAAATTGTCCAAGTTAGTCACTAATCTCACGATCCTCAACCATCAAAACATTACGTCTACATCTCTACTGCCAAACCAACGATGATTACCTAGAGACCTCGTTCCTTTCTGATTGTTTTCACGAGGTTTTTTATAACATCGAGGTTATATGATCCCAGCGGTGCCGATGTTTTTGAAAACCAATTCATGGAATTGAATTTGAACTCTGTACCATTGCAATGAATTATGCGCCCTCTTAATGCCTTTATCCGTTTGCAACCAGGGCGCCCCCTTTATACATATTTTTATTCTTATTTTTTGAACTTCTAAGCTTGAATTTTTAAAAAAATATTTTTAATTGAATTATTTCGATAAATTTCTGTACTGTTATTACGGACGGATACATATTACCTAGAACTAGTCCTATTTTTACCTTTTAACTCGTTTTCGTTTATTTTTTTATTTTATTTTTTTTAACAACCGTATATTTATTAAATTCACTAGTTTTCGTGGTCCACTTGACCAATTATTTTATAATGCAAAAAGGAGGGAAAATTTAAAAAGGTGGGAGTTAGTGTCCGAGTAGATCCAAGTCACTATAGCTCAAGCTGTAGAGCAGCGGCGTATCAAGCTAAGATCGTGAGTTCAAATCCCGCTCGTTACACTGACTTTTTTATCTCAACTAATTAATTGTGAGACATATATTTATTTTTGACTTTATTTTGCATAAAATAGAAAAATCTCGCATATCACATTTAATGAGACCACAACGTAAAGGATGAGAAAGTGACTGCTAAAAACAAAGATGATAATTTTTGCTCTTTTTTTACAAACTGGTCCTACTAAAAATTTTATTAACCTTTAATATTTATTAACTTTTTTAAATTTATAATGTACAAAATCAATTCTATTATTTCTATTAAAATTAAAACATTAACTCATACAAATTGCAAATAGTAGCAATAAATTACAAATGCATAACAAGAAATTTATTTGTAGCACAAGAAATTTTTTGAAAAAGCTTATGAACTTTGCATATTTTTCTCAAACACAAGTTAATTAGCTATTTTTTATTTAAGAAAACCACTTCGTTTTATATAATTTTTTTTTAACTTGAATAATTATATTAATACGAGTTTCAGGAGGGCTGTCGATTAAACTTAATGCAATTACTTTTGACATCTCGGCCTTCCATCAGCCGTGAAGGAAGAGCGGCCAATTGACCCGGAAAAGCTCTTTGGTCCAAGGGGGAATTAGGGACGACTAAGGGAATGGAACTATTTGTCAGAAAACGCCATGGATTGCTTGGCAACTCGTAACAGTATGACATCCTTTTAGTAAGATCCCTGGAAAAGTCCGAAAGATAATTTGTGACAAAGCTTGCATTTTCCTTCACTTCAAAGTCCAATATAATATTTGTTCATTTCTTTCTGGCTATAGCTTTGTGCAGAAGATAAACTATTACACTTCTAAGAAATATTGATAATTTGTAATCAGTCTAAAACAGAAAAAATATCCTTCATATTTATTGTATAAATAGTCAATAATTTTTAAAAAATTATATTTTGGGTGTTATAAAACAAGATACCTGATTGGGAGTTCCGAAGTAAATGAATTTCTTTTTTAATCAAAGAAGATAAATTTTAAATGTGTTAACCATAAAATATAACATCATATTATAAATTTTCTAATTTATTATGGCATAGTCGAACACAAATATATCACGTTTCTCGACTCGCTGCGAATTGTTTGTGTTTAATTGTTTGTTATGACTTCATTCATTACGTGCAGTTATTATGTCAGAGCTTGTGGGAATATTTTGACCACGTTTGTTATTACAAGGGATGGAATATTTTGCAAAATATTCACGTTTCAAAATTAACCCAACCACTGTAAATTGTCAATTACGAGAGAAAACGAAAAACAAAACCAAGTTTTTTAACAGTTGGGATTTGAAATTCGTGTCCATAGATACACATACTTGGCAAAAAAGTTATATTTATTTGAGTATCATAACATACTAGTAAGAAAATGATAGGACTTATTTTTCATTTTACTTTTTGAACGTGTACTGTTTAGAACAACAAATTCTTTGATTAAACCTAAAATTTCTATATTGTGAACATCATTGTATAAAACCATATTCATATCTTATATGTATTTGAATAATTTAAACAATATCAGGGGTCTAATAATTTAAACAATAGTAGTAGCGATTATTTAGCTTACAATTAGAATAAAATCTAGTAGTGAAATGAGGAGTTTGTAACATAGGCTATCGAAATCACGGTAGCTCAAGTGGTAGAGCAGCGGCGTATTGAGCCGAAAGTCGTAGGTTCGAATCCCGCCTGCGACACAAATTTTTCTTTTCGGAAAAAAATTGCGTATAAATTAATTTAGTATTTATAATTTAAACACCGCATCTCACCACTTCCAAAAAAATGAATAGTTTTTATGTTTAATATTCTTAAGTAAATGCGTTATTAAAAATAAATTTATTTTAAATACAAATAAGGATATTTGAACGTTTTGGTTCGTATTTATCTAACTAACAAGAATACATAGGTTAATTCAAATGTAATTAATCAAATAAGAATAAATGACTAAGATCCCTTTTCGTTTTTGAGCATTTAGTAAGTAACGAATCCTAACAAATATACGTTACAGAAATGATATCTTCGAAATTAAATTATGTGCAAGCTGCTCGTATTTTCTAATGTGTAACCAAACACAAAACACAGTGTGGTCTTTGTTTTTGATCATTTCTGCAATACCAATTGGATCTATATTCTTCAGTAAAATTTGAAATTCCAATATAAAGTGATTTACCGTATCATAAACCCACATCTTGTGGAACAACACCACAGGACCGAACTAGGCAAAATGTTTGGCCAAAAAGGCGTTTTAAAAAATTATACAATATACAGTGTTGCATGAAAAGATATATCAGACCATAGGAAAGTAAAATCATTGTTGGAGAGATCGAGTATAGCTTACAGAAAAAGCTCTTGAGCACTTGAATGTAATAAAAAGCGTGAAGCTAAATTCTGACCTCAAGCCCATATGTAAAGCGTATTGCCGACAAAAGCAGTCAAAGAACAACAAACAAGATTTTGTTCGGTTTCTGAAGTAAATATACGCAAGAAGACATATTAAGACTTAAAGATTAAGCAATAAAAAGCTTGAAGCCTAATACAGAGCTATTGTTGAACATGTGCAGGAGCATATTAGTACTTCCTGATGGTTGTATTTCAAACTGGTTTTTAACCACCTTAATTTACCGAAAATCATTAAATTTGGAGAAGGATTCCAATGTACAATGGTACCGAATGGAAGCTAATTTTCCCGTTAGATCTTGGAAGTAGGCATGAATTTTTCACTTCAACCCGTTTCAAATTGAGCTGGCGTTTTCCCTTTTAAGAGTGTCTCGCCGGGAAAAACATCTTTTCCTATGTTAAGACCTCTTCTGTCGGGACCTTCTAATAAAACGGGGATATTTTCGGTGGGACGGCTCACTATCGTTGGGAACTGGGATAATGAAGTGTTAATGAGGGCAATTGCCAACCTTAAACTGGGCCCTTTTTTTATTTGCATCCACAACGAGAGGCCGATGCTAAGCAAACAGAACCGCTCTCCACGAAATTAGTCCGTTTAAACGGAAATTGACGATTTGTATTCGCCCTCTCTTTGAATTTGCCGACCGTTTCATTAGGATCGTAAAAAAACGCTATCCCCTTATACATATTTATCCGGTGCATACTGTAACTGTTGTTCTCCTTTCTTTCTCGAATGGGATTGAAACCTTTCTCACCAAATGACTCAAGACAAATAAAAGCTAAAGCCTGTTTTGGAAGAAAGGTTTTTACGTAAAATATTCAGATAGTTAATATTAGTTCATTATTTTTAGTGGTCTAATTGACCAAATTACTTCTTTCGAGTAATTATTATTTTTATGTAAGGTTGATATGAAAAAGTCAGTGTTACGAGCGGAATTCGAACGACCTTCGGCTATAGTCGGATAATGAAGTCTTAATGAAGGCAATTGCCTGGATCTGCCTGATTACACGACATTTGAAAAATGACAAAAAAGGGAAAATTAGAAAGGTTGTAGGTTGAGATGGGGAGTTGGTGGATCGAAGTGACTATAGCTCAAGTGGTTCGAATCCTGATCGTTACGCTAACTTTTTATTTCAACCAAGATCTTAAATAAAAAGAATAATTAATTGAAAGTTAATATTAGTAACATTCGTATTTAGTTTCGCAATTTCCTATCATTCTGATTTGCTCATCTTTTTCAACACTCGTTTCAACTGTTCGCCTTTTAGTGGTTGGTTGCTTGTATCGTATCGTTACAGGTGTGAAGTCCCCCCCGTAAAAAATTGCGGCAGATCAAAAGTATGTTCACTCAAAATTTGACAACTTATGTTGCGTTAAGCTGAATCCTCTTTCGTAACCAAATATTATCATTAAGTTTTTATAAGCTGTTTTAATTATTGTTACTATTTCTTTTGTAGATTAGGATGGTTTTTATTATTCCTGTGTTTTATGCAACATATTTTAAATAATACTTTTCTAGAAAAGAACGGCATTGCCACTTTCCGGTTACTCTAAACTACTACTTAGGCGATAAACAGAGAGCTGCGCAACAATAAAATCACTTAGATAGATACACTTCGGATAGATTGTGCTGATCAAAATTTACTGCGATAATCACAATGTACACAAAATTTGTTTATAACAACATCAAAAGACCGAAAACTGGAATAAACAAAAAAAAAACATTGGAGTAACAAAATCACAAAGGCCGTCTTGAGAAAAATCATTAAGAAATACAAATAAAATTTATCATTCATGGGATTACTGAACTTAGCTTTTATTAATAACAGAATAAAGAAGTTTAAACCAAAAAAAGTAATTTGCATCGGCCGGGAATCGAACCCGGGCCGCCCGCGTGGCAGGCGAGCATTCTACCACTGAACCACCGATGCTTGTTGAGTTCAGTCTGTTTTTTCTGAAAGCCAACAGATTAATACTTTTTTTAAAAAAAAAAGGGGATTTTAATTAAATATTAACTAACTTGGCGAAGTTAGCAGCGACAAAAGACGGACTAGAAGTGATTAATTTCGAACTTCCTCTTATTATAGTCTCCTGTTTGACTACCCGCAAAAAAAATTAATTGCAAATAAAAAAGTTTTTAAAATGATATGAACATTTATGTTTGCCCTTAAAGAAACAACCTGTAATAATAATAAACAAAATGTTACTAAAGTAGATGATACATTAATTGTTATGTAAAAGACAAGTAAACCTGTTTATAAATTGCTGACATTTATTCTTTTATTTAATTATATTGCAAAGACCAAATTTATAAAATCTATAAAAATGCCTTATTTTAGTCCCAGAAAAGGTGGTGGAAGAACCCTTTCGTTGATGTTCGACGGACTAGTCGACGGCTTTGATTCGTAAACAAAATTTTTAACGTGACTCTTCACAAGGATATTAATCGATGTGAGGTCGTGGAATGTTCATTGCCGTGCAAATAGGGACGATTCTGCAGCGGGTGTTTTTTCCTATGAAAAAATTCCATCTTGCTGAAAACGCACATCCACAAGGAATAACACCGTTGCACAACACAATTAACACCACTGCCGACACAGTTTGCAGAAAAAATAGTTTAATAAATAATCATACAATATTATTTACTTACTATAGATTATTAAGCAAGCTGATTTAGAGATTCAGTTTAACTATGTAGTGAAAATAAATAAATATAAAACCAGATATAATTTCAAACTGGCCTAAAATGTAGAGGAACGGCAAAATCTGCCAACAACCATTACTGAAATGTTCCGATTATGCTCGTTGAGAAGAAAGCGAATATAAATAATTATTAAGCAAAACTGAAACTGGAAATTAATCGATAAAGTTTACGTGGTAATTGTTTATTAATTTTTATTGGAATTGAGTTTAATCAATCTCACATTGACATTGAACGAAAAAATTGATTCGAAAAATTGATTTAAATTTTATGTTTTTAAATTTTACTTAATTTGGTAGTAAAAATATTTTAAATCTAGAAAGTTGGTCATTGTTTTAAACTAAACTGACCATTTAGTTTTATGCAATATATTGCTAATGCTTTCGGTTCATGTTCCTGGTACCTCTTCAGAGCTCAATATTTAGCTAAACGGAACAGATTTGTTAAGGTGATATGGCATTATTCGACCTGAACATTTTATATATATTTTTTTAATTTGGAGGACCGCCTATGATTGGTTCATAATGGCTTGTTTCCTGAAGATCTGTAATTCCACCATGGGCGTTTGTCAACGCCCCCTGAAAAATTACTTGTCATTTTAATTCCTGACATACTTTACTGCAACGATTGTTGTGGGAAAATAGGCTATTTAATTTAAGGCTATGGGGTTCAACGCGGATGTATCCTAATCCCGATCGTCTACACGATTTACACCGTTGGCATAACCTCATATCCAATACGCAACTCACACCCACGTGACGTCACCGCAATCCTATCCTAGCCAAAGAAACAATCCAACAACATCTGCACCTCGTTACCGACTGGTGCAAGCAGCGGCGGATCTGGCTGTACGAGAAAAAAGGCAACAGGTTCGGTCAAACGTCAAACCTGCCCATTAGCACATCAACAACAAGACAATACCACCATCGAAACAAGTCCGCTCCCTTGGGTTTTACTTGGATAACAGGCTTACATGGTATCCATCTATATGATTAAAACAACAAAAACTTAACAAAATTTGGCCTGCTCAGATATTTACTGGAACTAAAATCAACACTTACCATGAAAAATCAACAGAATACAAAACATTCGTCAGACCTATTTGAACTTACGGTGGGACTTGAACCATCCATTTCAATCCTTTTAATCTATAGGTCCGGCCGTAACCTCAACGCTCTCTTCTATGTCATTAATCCATAAAGATCTTAAAATCACTCTTCTTGAAAGATCTATCCCGAGCACGGTCCCTAAATCTTTCCTCAACGACTCATTCTTACTCTCGGAGTTACTCCGATGATGACCTCGTGTCTTCAATCTTAACCTATCCACTTAAACAAAAGAGAGTTCTCTCCCCTATACTTCCTCCTTTGATAGATCTGTCAATTTTTCAAGACTTACTATTTCCTGAATAGTATCCCCTATAGTATAAAGAAAATTATTTCTTTATAGTTCTGGGAGCACAATGGGAACAACATTTTCTGCCAGGTGTAATTATAGTATTGAAGGGGACTTGAATGAGCTTCTACGGAGAAGCTGTTACGTGTTAGGAGTTCAGACGATAGGTAGCCTGCGTAAGATCTAATTGTTGTCAAACTCGTTTTGACTATTATTTAATTAAAATCTCCTTTTAAAAAAGTTTTTTCAGTTGGATTTCATAGAAAAACGACTTTAATTCAACAAGCATCGGTGGTTCAGTGGTAGAATGCTCGCCTGCCACGCGGGCGGCCCGGGTTCGATTCCCGGCCGATGCACATTATTTTTTTTAAATGGACAATAATAAATTTTAATAATTATATGAATAAACAATTTTTATTACCTTTATTTTTTCTTTTTAATAATTTTCCTCCAGCGCATCATGGCGAGATTTCTAATTTTTGCAATGTTGTCTTCTTTTTGATTGATTATTTGGAGATCGTGAGCTGCCTGGTGTGATGCAGGTGAGAAAAACATTTTCTATATTGTGCCACCGTTTCGATCTTTATTAAAATCATCATCAGGCCCTGGGATTAACAAACATTACTCGGATTATACAAATACATATAGTATGTGAACATGAATTTATACAATGATGTACGCAATATAGAAATTTTAGGTTTATTCAAAGTATTTGTACTCTGTAGATAATATATAAAAAAAATTGTCTTACTTTAGGCTCCCACGGGCTATCGGGTATGGTTCTAACCGTAGTTGTACATCTTTTTGGGCTTATAACCTACGTTTTAACAAGATGTTTTTGCTTGTTATGCCTTCACGGTATAGCCTTCGCTTTTTGTATTGTTTTGTCTGTGATTCATACAGGTCAGACACTTCTTATCGAAAAACTATATTATCATTACTTAAAGAACGACCATCATTACAAAAAATGAAAAAAAAAATAATGAAGGTCTTTTTAGATTAATGTTCCTTACTCGTTTGGAATTCGAACTCTATAGTTCCTTGCTGTTTATTTTTTATCATTGGATCATCAGAAAACCCTGTAGAAGGATACTAGGACTAATTAGAATAGTTTTTGTTACAAACAATTAATTTGTTGTTGTTAGTGCGGTGTTCAATCCTTTATAAAAAGATAGTTCCTACTCACAGTAAGTTGTTTTGGAATGACCCGGATTTCGAGCCCTTAGCTCATCATCAGGTTGAAGGATTTCTACAACCACATCCTCGACATTGTCCGAAATCCGGATCTCTGTATAACAACTTACTGTGAGTAGGACTTACCTTTTTAAAAAGGACTCTATATCGTGTTGCAAATTGCAAATACAGCCATTTTTTCTGTATATTATGATTCCGTTTTACGTTAAAGGACGTGACCAAAATATAAAATTGGGATATTTGATGAGTTGAGAACGTCAACATATCACAAGTGCTGTAAGGGCAACGAGGTTTTTCCTTCTTCCCGGGTTTCATTATTATTTTCCATTATTATTTATTTTATTTGCCTAAGCTGAATATAAGAATAGACAAAAATTCTTGTTTCTGCTCGTCCGACCTAAAGTTTTCTTTTTGAAGTTTTGACCAGATTATTTTTGTTATATTCAGATTCGTGAATGAACTCAATAACATGACTTTCGTTTTAATTCAGAGTTCAGTGATTTCAAAATGTGACTACGTTATAACAGTTCAAAGGGTCACGCGCACTCGGCAGCGGCCGCCTCCGGACAACTTTTTAATTAGCTCTGGTTTTTAATTTATGAATTCTCTCGGGTATGACAATTCGGGGAGGACTCGCCAATTACCGACTCAAAGGGGAAATCCACAGGTCGCCGTATATTTACGCCAACGCTGTGTCACCCAATTTTAAGCGGTACACAAAAAAATCGCAAATTATTTTGTAACATTTTCATTATAAGATGGAAAAACGAGGGGTGCCAAGGAAATGAGAGCTGGGAAATTCGTTTTCCAGGATTTTATGAACCATGTTTTAATTAATTTTTTCACTCTCGTATTTGGAAAATAATAGACTTCTTTTATTTCTATAATATTTACTTTTATTTGATTATACACTCTCGTTGAAAGAGGTATATCATATCAGTATTTCACTGTAGGTATCATCTAGTATTAGTACTTTGTAAAAATGCGTCATTGTGTATTTTAAGGTTTTCAAGCATGTTCATGTTTTGGCCTTGTAATTGTAATTGTGAGTTTTTTAGAAGTTGCATAATTTGGTTATGATATAAAAGACTTCTGTCATGACATACTAGATATGACGGTACTGCAATGGCCATCCAGGTATGCATATCTACGTATACTTATTCATCATGGATTTTGCCTTGAACTTGGTAGATAAAGATCCATGGTTTCTGTCATTGCCCCTCCGGATTGCATAGTTCCGGATGTGGGATGAGTCCTGGCATCATGGTTTTTATTATTAACCTTCGAGATTTCATGGTTACTGAATTTCAATCATGACTACTCCAGATTACATGATTCCTGCTGAGCCTCCGGATGTCATGTTTGTACCATAGTACTTGTGAAATCATGGTTCTGCAATGGAATCCTAATATCATTGTTTTTCCCATTACCCTCCAAATTACATGGTTCCTGCTGAGTCCACGGATGTCATGTTTGTACCATAGTACTTGAAATCACGGTTCTGCTTTGGGATTCCTAATATCATAGTTTTTACCATGACCGGTTCCTCGTAAGACGGACATAATTTTTTGTGCTATGGGTCTTCTAATATTATGGTTTTAAGCGTGGCCTTCCAGATTATATGTATTCTACAATGTGACCCGAGATATCATGCCAGATATGGTTTCTGAGAGAGTATCAAAGACTATGGTGTGGACCCAAATTTTTCTACCATTGGCATCCAGATTTGTTGATTTCTAATATAAAGCCTATCGCTTCCATGTTCCCATAGTCATTTTTACCATGGATTGGAAATCACCAGATTTCAAGGTTTCCACTATGGGACACACATTTCGTTGCCAAGTACACCACACAATCGGAAAAAAACAACGCGTGTTTAAATATAACTTTCTTCATTAAACTAAACTTTTCAAATAAATTTTTGATATTTTATTAATTGATTTTTAAGTTATCATTTCATTTTTTCATAATTGGCCGCCAACAAAACACCAGAGAAATAGTTGTCGAGCCTGGGGGTCTAAACCCCCTACCAATCTGGAAGTGCTGCTGTAAAATATAGGAAACATTCCAATTTGAGCTCATTTGTTTTTGAATTAGAAAATGTAAATAAATAAAACAATTCGTTCACAGATTATATCTGTGTGGTATTTTACTAATAAAAACGTTATTTTATTTCGATGAGTATCGGCTCGTTTTTAATTAACGAAAGAAAACCTGGTTACGTGCACGGATCCACAGATAAACGAGAAGTTAGCACTCAATGTGATAATCGGCTCGATAAATTAGTCTCTAGGGGCCTCGGAAGGTGAGCCGAGAAGGAAAAAACCGCCTTTATAACTTCCATGAACGTCATGTGAAATTGACACGGCCAAAAAATATACGAGCGAGAAGGCGGCGGGGACCCCGGCCAACACGGAATCCACCGAAAGAGGAAAGCCGGGCTTCATGTTAATTGACTGTGGGATTTTTCCTTTTCATTTTCAATGATTGTTAGGCGGATTCACCTCACGTAGTGGTTATAAGATAAAAAATGTTAAATATCCTCCTATCCCAGGCCGTCGAGAAATTTACAACCTATTAAAATCGTTATTTTGATATGTGTGCATATTTTTGAGAGGTTTACCCCAAATGCAATTAACAGAAGGACAGTATATTATTAATGACCGGTGTGATCGTTTATCGTGTATCTCCTTGCGAAACTTTCAAGATCGCCGATTTATATTCAATACAACAAAATTGATTATTTTTTTAGTCAATTTCATGGTAAATGTTGGCAAATAACTACAATCCATTCTTACTCAAATTTCTTTCCTATGACTTAATTTTTTTCTTAATTTTTAAGTACCACAGTTGTTATGTTTACATTTCTTTTCAAGTAAGTTCTATACGTTTAAGTTTAATTTTCAGGAGGTTTTAAAGGACGACCTAACAAAAATTGTACTGACGGTGTCTAATTATTACAACAAGATTTTGTATCGCAAATGCGTAACAATTGAATGATAATTTTATTCACACATATTTGAAATTATTTAATTAATTTTTTGAAACCACGCTTTATTCTAAAGATCAAACAAATTAATAAATATATTCAGGCACCTTATGGAGTTTATCTAAATACAATCGCGATATGACTTTTTGCATGGGTAACGAAAATTGAGTTTTATTTTTAATTCTATTTAAGCTGCAATTTGCAACTGTTTTCTGTTATATTATTGGAATTTATGTTCAAGCAATTACTGACAGCAACTTATTATTTTTTCAATTACTTATTGCGTGAAATATGTCCAACGCTTATTGAGGAGAGCTTACTTTTATAATTTAACATTATTAATTTCTTACTCACTAAAAAATCCATTAGATTTCGTCGTCCGATTGACAAAATTTCTTCAATTAATTAATCTTTATGTAAGGTATTGCTTGAAATGTAAAAGAAAGTGTCCCGAGCGGGGGATTCGAACCCACCACCTTCGGCTAAATACGCCACTGCTCTACCACTTGAATTATCGTGAATTTAATTTAATAATTTTCAATTTAAAAAAAATATCGAAAACAATTGAATTATTCTTTTAGCAAGAGATATAAAAAGGATGACACATCACAGCCTTTGAAGAAGAATTGCATTTGGGCCAGGGCTAACATCGGCCAACAAATGCAAATGTGCTGAATAATCCTATTATATTACAATTCCATCAGTCGGTGGATAACTTTTGTACATTCGGAATATTTAAGAAGTGATTCGAACTTTGAAAAATTAAATAAGAATTAGAATGGAATAAAAACATTCAGGGAAATGTAGCAAAAGTTAAAGTACTTAACCAAGTTTCTATTGGTAGCTCTATTTCCCCAGCTGTACCAATATTTCCAATATTAAACATTTTTACATTTTTGTAAAGAACGTAATGTTTATTTTTCACAATAATAAATTATTTGGGACAATTTCTTGTGTTTCTGAAAGATACTAAATAAAATATTAGAATGGTACTCAGTAGTTTTTATATGAAAATTGGTATTTCCCATTCATCATACATTTAACGAGCTCTATAAATAGAGTTATTTTCTTTTGACATGTTAATGCTCACTTTCCTGCAAACCTAAGCACCTAATCGCCACCTACGATATCGCAATTTTGTCTTCTAACTCGAATCCTATCGAAGATACCCGACACCCAAGTACGCCTTCAGCTTAATCAAGAGCAGCAGCTTAGAATTAGATGATAGATTGATTGAAGAAAAATATATATCTTGCCGTCCACGTTACATAAACTACAAAGATATACCGACTTCCACTTAAATCAACAACTTAGAATTGTATCTAGATCGCAAACGTGAACTGAACAAGACTCAAGAAACACCAACTTAACAGAAGAGTTGGACAAGTTCGAAGACTCTCGAACCGAAATCTGTCTTGACCGTCAGTACTAAAATTAACCTTTTACAAAAATTTACGACGTCTGCTTTGAACAAATTGTGTGGAACTATAGAGGTTCTGAAAAGCCACTTAACATCCACCGCACCCATTGCTGCCAGTCAAAAGTCAAGACAAATCGGCAAATGTACTTACTATGTCACTAACCTCACAGCGACCTTCCTTTTTTATCAACGAATTGAAACTTTCCCCTAGAAACATTTGCTACCAACCTCTCGCTCCATCCTATCCCTACTGCTTGCGAGCCCTCTCCGACCATTCCCACCCCGAGAACAGCCACGTCGAATTAATCGACGATGCCCTCTAGTCTAATTCCTCACATTGAGTTCCGTCATTGGCTAGTTTCTCATGACATGTATCCTTCTCTGTCATTAGTGCTAGTAGTAGTTAGTGCTGTGCTATGACAGTATGATAAAACTTAAAGTTATCACATCGGCAATACACACACACAAATATATATATATATATAGGCTTGAAAAAATCTTTGTTTAAAAAAATATGTTTCGGCGTATTATAAATTAGTGAATATTTATTTTCTGATAACGCTTGAACAAGGAGTGCAATTATTATTCAAGGCTTAGAATGAGATTCAATCTGGTGCCACCTCCAGCGCATTTTATCCAGACTGGGTTTCAATATTCAAAAGAATTGCAGTCCCGAATTCTGTCAATCTCATAAATAAGACATAAACTTCTTCAAGGATCTTTTGAATAATGCATGTCCTCATTGAATAATGACAGTTCATAATCTGTGCACCGTATAAAGTGGGGCTCCTGGGGGTCGCCCCTTACAGGTAAACCCTTTGGATGAATTAATTACAGGACGTTTATTTGTCGCCGTTGATTCCTCCTCGTCGTATTTGAATAATTAACATATGCTATGGACGGGTTTCTCTGTGGAAAAGCATGAAAAATGTCATTAAAATAAGCAAGTAAAACAGTTTTATACATTTACGCTAAATTAAATATAATTCATTACCATTTTCTTCATTGTGAACTATATCAATGGTGATGTAACTAATGAGAATGCTCTTAATTCCAGCAATTCATTATAACTTGACTTGTTTGACATTATCTGCTTAAATGTAGAGGATTATTAAATTCACTAATTTTCATGGTCCGCTTGACCAATTAATATCTTTCAATTAATTAAGTTTTTTAGTTGAGATAAAAAGTCATTGTCAGGAGCGGGAATCGAACCCACGATCTTCGACTAGATACGCCGCTGCTCTACCACTTGAGCTATCGTGACCTCGATCCATTCAGTCATCCAACTTCCCATCTCAACCCCACCTTCTGAATTTTCCTTCCCTTTTGCCATTTTTCAAATGTGTAATCGGATTGGATTCTCGGCGACAAATGAAATGGCCACGGAGAGAGAAGGTATACTTCATTTAAACTTATTAAATCCACTAATTTTGGTGGTCCGCTTGACCAATTAATATCTTTCAATTAATTAAGGTTTTTTGTTGAAATAAAATTAGTATTAGTAGTAGTAGCTTTGTTATTCACCAATAAGTTGATCATTGTCAGCCATAGGGGATATTTATGGGTAATTCGGTTATGGGTTTGATTTTTACGGACCACTTTGGATTTCCAAGTCTCGGGTTGGTTTGTCGGATGCGTTTCGGCATTTTTCAATTTCAGTGGTGGGTTTGATTATGTCTGTTTCCGTTAGAGGTACGTATCAATAAAGTATGGTTATAAATATGTAAGTATATTGACCATCAAAGGCAATTCTATATACTGTGAAACATAATTTAATTTTTCCTAAAGTGTCCTAATGGAAAGTGTTTGAACTTTGAGGTCTACGGGTGATGAACCTGTGATTTGGTCCTCTCCGAACACTTTTGGCCTACCAACATACACTGTATTTTTCTGATAGAAGTCGTTGAATGTTTTCACAATCTTTATGTTCACATACGATTAGACATAGCCACCCGGCGACGCTACGATAGGCAGATAAAACTCGCACATTTTCTCCGTTTTCCGGAAAAACATTGAAACAGGTATTTGCAACTTAAGCCTAACACTAACATAACTGATCTCTAACCTTTATCTAACCTTACTATAAACAACTATGAGGGTACTGACGATGACTTAGATGGGAAAATTATACTTATTGCATAGTTTTACTCTTGATAACGAAAAATAACAAAATAATGAGAATGACATTTAATGACCTTTGTTTAGAAAGATCCGATATGCAAACACGGTCGTTTGTAGGTTTGTCACATATTCACACACACTTTCTCTCTCAACCTCATTTTATCTTTCTATTTCTCTTTGCTCCTTCTCTTCCTTTAATATTTATGAATAAAATTTTAATTTTCAATTACTTTTTTGTTTTTTTAGAGTTTGCTTTGGGTTATAAGTTTTGTGTAATTTTGTTGTATTGAATGCCCATGGATTTTGCGTTACATTTTTTTAAAATGTTTCATTTGTTTATAATAATTTTTTTAACACATTTTTCAGAAGATTATTCAATTCTACGTATGTTAATTGTATTGCTTTCGAGTTTTTCGATTGTTGAACGGATTTTTTTATTTTTTTGTACGTCTTAACCCACATTGAATATTAGGGAGAAATCAAAGCAATGTCATCTACGTGGAAAAATAAAATTTTATATTATTCTCTGTCTTACTCACTGTCTTTCTCTCACTCTCTATCTATTTATCTATCTATCAAACTACCTACCTATTTATCTTCTAACTATCTACCGAACTATCTTTCTATTTGTATATATCTATCTGTTTGTCTACCTTTGCTTTCAGTCAATGGATCCATTCATTTATTGCGACTTTTCCGTATATATCTCCCATTTCCTTCTTCACGATCTCTTTCTTTATCACAAACCCACTGTGTCTTTCTTCTTCTTGACGTTTCTTAATTTGTGTATATATAAATTGATATCGTTGTATGTCTGTGAGTCTCTCGTCTTTTATCATTCTCCCCCATCTCTCTTTCCCTCTCTCTCGTTTTTCTATCACAAACACACGTGCACTCTCTCCACCTATCCAGTAGACAATCACACGGGAAAACGAAATTTATTGTACTTATGGTAAATCCAGAACTAGGTTCTCATTATTTATTAAATTTATCAAAATTCAACGAAAGTTTTAAAAAATTTAATTCCTCCCATAGGACACTCCCGAACGGGACGTAAGGTTAGAACAAGGAAGGGTTCATTCAAAATTTAAAGTCTTTAAAGTGGTTTTAAGTGGTTCAGAATTTTGAGAATGCCAAACCGCCAAACCGTTACTTGACAAACGATGTTCTCTAAATTTGTTTGAGTCAATAGATAATAAAAAATCTCTTTCAACCGGGTGGAGACCTCAGAAATTAATCTTTTTCTTATTGGGCATGAAACTATATTTCGGGCTGGGTTAGTTTAGAACTAAACTCAATTAGTTAAGAAAAAATATGAAAATTTGATTGATTCATTTAAATATTGTAATAGGGTAATTAAGTCGTGGCCTGGAGTTGGTGTGGATGTTGTTGGCTCGCACGCTCTGAACTTTGGCCGGGACTGGAGCGCGCGGACAGGAAGCCACGAGTCGTCCTACGAGCGTGTTCGAAGATTTTTGTTCATCTACTGGACTATCGTTTCCATTGTCGTCATCGGAAACCGTCTCGGAGAAGATAAAGTGTGAGTGCCAACTTCAGACATTTTACTGTGTGTTAAAGGCCTACATTTTATGTATATAGTTTTAGTTTAGTTAGGACAAGTACCTTATTTCATTTCGTTGTCTGTAAATGTATTTAGTTAACCATCACACTTTTATTTATTTATTTTTTTTTAAATTTCTTTATTTAACAAATAGTCAAGTCCATTGCGAACCCTCCCGTCTCACGCGGAGCTATCTCCTGGCGGCCAACATTTTGTTTCCCCATTTGATAGTTAAATGGCAATCTGGCGCCCGGACCAAATTATCGTTTAGTCTGGTGGACAAACCAGACCGGGGTTACAATATAATCTTATTGGTCTAGAAACAAAGAATATTAATGTTAACATAAACAAACATTAAGACTCATAGCACAGCTTCGTTTACCTAACATAAAGATTTGTAATATTTATTTTAACTGAAAAAAATTTCACTTCAATTTGGATGTGGGTACTTTGTATCTGTCAGGCTCTAACGATTCAATAACTTTTTTTAATTAACTACTCTTTGTCTTGACTTCTTTTAGATCAAAATATTTCTTTTATTCAGATTTAGAAAACGTAATGTTACTACAGGACTTAAATTCTGCTGACTCCAAAAACAAAATAAATGACATTTTTATGTTCTGTATAGATATTTTTTGTTATTTGACGTTTTCCACTGCTACGTGTTTACGTATACATATTTAAACAATTTCAACGTACTATTGCACTTATTTTTACATCTTATTTTATGCTTCCTTTATTTACATATAATATTGTATTAAACCAACTTCCCTTGTTGTGACTTAATTTGCTATAACAGAGTAATAATGAATAAATAAATTATCGGGAAGTAAGTGAGGTTAGGTTAATAATATAAATAAGACTAATTAATATCTTATAACAAAATAACTATCATTTATGTATGGTTTGAAATAGACATAAAATTGATAAGAATGATAAATCATAATGCGCGATAAAATATTTATTTTAAAAATCTTCAAACGAACGTCACAAAAGTATTTAATATATTAATTTAAGTAAGATTAAATATTTAAATTTACTTTCAAAGGCTTAGTTGTGATTTTCGACTTACTGACGAATTATGCATTACTTAATAAAAACTACTCTCAAATAAATAATAATGATAATTACGATTAAAGTTTTACTTTGTGAAATCCAAATTGGCAGAATGGGTCTTTCCGTGGAAGATCATGTTTTTTAATAATTCAGTGAAAATGAACCACGTGTAAAAGTGAATATTTTCCCTTTTTAGGAATTAACAAGAATTAAATTTCACACGGCGTGATGTAATTATTCTCATTAGGGTAATCAAGCGGGAGTGGATTGTAAAACTGAATTCACAAAAAGTTAAACAAGGGTCACAGTTGAAACGGAATTTACGCCTCCATATTTTTAAGTTATGATGCTTACATATGTTTGTACTCCGAGTCTGGCGTCGTAAAGCATTTGTGAACCGTGAAAAGAGGGAGTCAGCCCGTTGGTATGTACAAGATTACGTTTAAAACAGATGGGGTGCGTTTTTAATTTACGCGTGGCGAAAGCCGGGGAGGAAACAACGCGCTACGCTATTGCAGAATTAATTCGATAGCCAAACGCTTGAATCATTGAAATTCTGCAATGCCAGCTCTACTGGAATGGCCGTCTAAATAAATTGCATCCTTCCGTAAAGCAATAATTAAAATTTCGCATATAAAGAATTTAATTGAAATTGTAAATAAAAAATAATAAACCATCGATTTGCTGGAAATATTTAAACATAGAATGAAGTGACTAATATAAGTGTAATATTTTCCTAATGATATTGATCAGAAATTAACAACTCATAACACATCAACATAGAATTATTATTGATTGCTGATTTATTAAATATATTTATATTTATTATATATATAAATATTTATGAAATGCATTATTAAATGCAGGAGCAGATCTGCACACGCATGTACATACTTTCACGCGTGAACAGAGGAGAATCGATCATTTCTCGCTGTCCTCCGAGTTGTGGCTCCAGAAGTTACCATCAGCTAGGTCATGGTCACCAGGTCACCAGCAGCATTTCAGCCCCTAACTCATTCATTCTTTCCCTCACTCGTAAGTACATTGTTCCTTATTTCTATACCACTCACCCAGGGTGATGGTGTACTCAAAATTCCCCCATCGGCACCCTTACACCACCCATTTACACCAATAATACATTCACTCTCATTATACGCTAGGTACAAAACTATCAGTTTATGTATCATAGAGACCCAAATTCTATACGCTCTCTACATGAAGGCGAGTAGTATACTCTAGTATAGTATAGATCTCAATATTCCGCCATCTTCCTTATTACATTAAACATTCATGCCACACTCATCCTGTACTAGGACAGAAAAATATGGGTATATAATCGATTAAAAAACCCTGCTTCGTCCAAAAATCTAAACAGGGGACGCAGGTAAGGCTCAAGCACGATCTCATTCCTACACCGCTCAAGCACGATCTCATTCCTACACCCTCTCTATATGGAGTCACTGCCACCATTCTATCTAATAAATACACCCTTCAAATCAAACACTTCTCTACAAGCCGGACATATATGCGGGCCCAAAATTAAGAGTCAATTCCACTGGTTCCATGACCTATTATTAATCGGGTTTAAATGATCCCTCTTCCGTGAGTCACATCCTAAATCCCAAACATAAATATAAAATTAATGGTATGGGATATCAACTCATTATCGTTAAACATTACATACCTGCTTGTTACATTACCTCGGAGGTCTAAAATTTAAATAACATACACTTTATATTATTCATACATCGATATAAAGTAAATCCTGTCTCAAGGACGGTTTAACGTCCAACTAACTACCCGAGTCAAGCCACATTATAATACTTTTTCATGACTCTTACTTAAAATCCCCTGGGCCGTGCTGGTACCGGAAACCAGAACCGCTAGCGTGATAAATAAGAGGAAGACCTAACCACTCGACCAACGTGGTCTCCTTGAACTAAAACAGTGCATTAATCATTAGTGAGCCAAAAATTATTCCATATTGGACAAGTTGGACGTCAGAACGTCTATGTAAAAATAGATTCATCGATTAACTTATCATCCTCCTCCTAAACATAATTAAATAATGATTTCACCAAATAACTGCATTATATTTGTCCCACCACTCAAACCGATTGTCGTTATCGCCTTTCTTTAACTCTTCGTGTCGAAGAGATCTTTAATTTTAAATATCTGGAAAAAATATTCACGTTTCCCAGGAGGGGCAATTGTTCATTTACAACTTGGATTAAAAACGAAAATAAAAAATTCCTTTTGTTGAGTAGAACTTTCTGAACTATAGGCTGACTGTAATTTTTAATTAAAAAATGCTCATTTGTTGTATGCCGTATTTGAAGTTTTTATACATTTTCAATTCTTGATCTAAAGAGGTTAAACACATAATGACAGCATACATCTAGGGTTCCATCGATACCAAATGTTGATGATATTACTCAATTGTTTATCAAACAAAAAGTGAGTTGATAGATACAGTACACTTTCTACAAATTGTTCAACAAATTGAACCAAAATTTTGCATGCATGTTTGTGAATAGTTGTTTCTAATAAGCTTTGCCTATATAGTTTTAATTTGATAATATTGAAGTTTAGGAAAAACTTAGCAATATTTGCGGACTTGCAACTTTTTTATTATATACTTCACCTCTTTTTTTAATCCTTCAGTCCTCAATATTTGAAACCATCTGTCCAATAATTCTAAAATCATCAAAATCGGTTCATAAAATTCAATAAAACAAGTACTTTATTGCGCGAAGATGTGGTTTGTCCGAAGGAAAAATGAAAAATTGTATTTTGCATTGTTAGTTTGACATTTCAATGGATTTCTTCTATAGTTTAAATTTAGATAATAAAAACTAATTATTGATGTCACGGTAGAACCTTTGAAACTTTTGTGGACCAACATTTTTCGCTTTTTAATTTTTAACTTGTCCGTCTTTTACCTTTGTTTTTCCTTCTTCGAGAAGAGTCGTGTCTAGATATTGTTAGAAACGGTTAGCTTAGTTAAAAGTGAACAATTTGAATACGTTTGCAATGCTCACAGGCTCGTAGAAGAATACGGGAATTTTTTACGATCTGTGCAGTAAACATTTTGGTTAGAGTAATCGGACAGCTTTTATGAACAAAAAGCTAATTAGTAGAGGTTGTCGAATTTTCTTCTCCTTGGGAACTAAAGTACCTTTAATGTACATTGTGATGCGCTCAACTTCCATTACGTGTTGAAAAGCTCTGACGTTTTAACCTCATTTTCAAAAGTTTGTTTTAGGTAGCGTTTTGAAGTTTGGCAGTTCGAAACAAGAACGGGATCGAGAGCCGACCGGCCGGGGGAAAACAGTATTAAAGGATTGATACCGTCCCGGGAGGTGATGTTAATTCGAAGAATTAGCTCCCTTGTGAAACCGACTCTTCTGATTTAATTGAGATTTGACAAAAGATAAGAATAGATCAGTTTAGAATGGCTTTAGTTTTTCCTTTTCCAGCGGGAGAACTGCAAAGTGATAAGCAAATTTTGACCATGATACAAACACTCACTGTACATATTTTGCTATATTTTTAAATATAAAGATAATCCTTGAAAAATATAAAAAAATACCAATAATATTTATATGTATTTATGGTAGTATATGTTTACTGTCGGATATACAATCGATCTTTTTTGAAGAAGAACAAATAGAAATTTGTTAAACGTTAACAAACTAAATTTTTGTAAGAATACCGAGTGGAATGTGATTTTCTGCACACACCTAACTTCAAAAAATGTACAATTTCTTTTAAAAATAGACAATAATCAATGAATCATTGACAACGATTGGCGCAAGTGAATTAAAAGACTGATAAAAATGAGATCAAAGCAAACGACCAATTTACAATATAAAAGTGGGATTTTAATTACATAATTAAATAAACATATTTCAAATGTATACAATATGTGCCTATACAAGGTGTCTCATTGGCGTTAACACTCCTGCTATGCTCTAAAATATAAAATTATGAACAGATGAAAAATATTGAATTTGTAATACCACCAAGTTTGTCAAGATCTCCAGCATTGGGCAGTCCGAAGACCATTTCAATAGTTCCATTTTATCTCTCTTTTATTTGGAAGCAATGCTTATTTAGTCATCACTGCTCCTACACTCTGAAAAGGTATTGAACACCACACTCACCCCATCATTTAACATTTCTAGGGATTGACTAAGGTTTAGATTTAAGGTTTTTACAAGGCGCTTTGCTAATTTAAAATGGAGGAAAATATATTTGAAAAGGGAAACCGCAGCGCAGACTACTAATAAAATTAACTACGTTTTAGCAGAAAACACCAACTTAAGTTTGGAGGTTGGCTCAGTTCGGAAAATTTTGGTTTGGAAGATTTGCGCCGTTGATGACGGCAAAAGTCAAGGTCCCAAATAACCTACTTATGAATGCAAGTTTCAACGAGAAACGCTTGATATGGTTGTCAGATCAACACGTCTGTTCCTCCTGAAGCGCAATAACGACGACCAATTTTAAGAAAATTAATAATACGGATGAAAAGAGGGCCAGTTACAAACATGTTTGGAAACTAGCTTAAGTAACATTCTAATATCGGTTGGCAAAGCCCCCTATTTGAAATTTTTTTCTAATCCTTTGATTCTTTTATGTTATCAAAACTATCCCAAATATCGGGGCGTTGGAGGCTAGTTGGAGCTTTATTATTTTATATTACTGTAAAGGTCCACAATTTCTTCGTGCAAATTCAAAAATACTAACAGCCGATTAATATCGGTGAATCACAATATAAATTTATGTAGTTATATTGATAATTCTTTCTAAACCATAACAATGGTAGAATTAAACCATCGAAAAACTATGGTTTTGGTTTCTAGGATATTATCTTTTTAACTAGTAAACCATAATTTGTTGGCTGAATAGTCTTAAAAGAGATATGCCGAAGGGGTGAGAAAGAGTAACTTACAAACATTTTAGAATTGTACTTAGAGTACTTGATACACATTTACCATAATTTAATATACACACTTTATATACAATGTGAGGAAATTCCCCCCGTTTTTTTAAACTGCTTGACTAGGTCAAGAGGGCGAGACTCCAAGCTTTCGTCGCCTCTACCAAGAGCAAGTCGATACTCTCCATAAATAATCCGTCCTGGATTGCTGATATTCGCGCTCAGGGGGGTTCCAACTTGTACAGATGAGAGCCTTCGTCATCTCACACCGAGTGCCAGATCGCATAAAGTATTTTGTAGACGGTGCCGTGTCGGGGATGAAACACATCTTTGCAAGGGAACAAGTTACAAGGGAATTTCCAGGTTGGTGCGGCACAGATTTGGACCTAATTTTTTTTATGATTCTACACAAGTATGGATAACAATTGCTCAAAAATCAGAAAAATGTTAGGTGTCAAAAAATTGATACACTTCAACTTTAAAAATTTATATTTGTCGGTCTCTAGAGGAGCTAAAATGAAATTTCATGTTCGTTTATCGAAAAAAATGTTTGATCGCTTTTGCTCTATTTTTATTGCTATCTATATCTAAAAAAACTGCTGTACAATGGAATATTCACATAGTTGATGTACAATGGTGAAATAAAAATATTAAAAAACGAAAAAAATTGGCAAAACCAAACCCTATTACCAAGAAGTGTCGGATAGATGACTGATATTTGGAGTGTATAATCACAAACAACTTCAACGTCATCCCATTGTTATAGATGTCTATGAAGATAAGGGAAATCGGCAAATTGTGATATGCGCACGATCTCGTGTTTCGCAGTCCGAGAACCGTCCGCAGAGTCGAAACTGCCCTCTCCAATTGTGTTTTTGTTCACTACATAAAACGTGTTTATCATTTTATTTTGAGAAGTGTTCATGTGTATAAAACTTGTAGGAAAATAACAGTTTACAAGTTTCAATTACAGTTATTTTTGGTTGATAGTCGAATAAACCCAACGGGTTTTTGATAAATGAGGCTAGATCGATGTGACAAACGATCGTTCTTCTTTGCGGTTCGACCACAAGGTATGGCCGAATTAGAGCAGGAAGATGAAGATTCACCATATTTCCGTTCGGCGGACAATGGGCTACAACATGGGAACCCTTTCGACCTGGCGTGCCCAGTTACATCAAAACCCCCTTTTTCTTTACCGCGTTACTGGTTTTCCACGCCACTAAACACCAGGGCACCGTTTTGGTACAACCGTTCTTGTTACGAAAAGGAACAAGCTTGAACTACTTAACTTTAACGGCTCAGGCTGCCGTCTTGAGATGCCATCCAAACAAAAGAAAATCGTTTTATGGGGATTCCACAAAGAAAATCTACGGGTTGCATGTGCCTGAAACTTTCTTACAAGTTAGGAAATCTAGGGAATAATTTATTCAAATTGAACTACCGTTTTTGTAAATTGCAAATTGTACTCTGCGAAAGAGATGGGCGCGAAAATTTTTTCAAGCTTTTCTGTATAATGAAAATTGATGTTATTATTCATAGACAAACTGCAGGTTCAGTTCCATATTCTGCTATGAAAAAATCTGATGGAGTTGCGTCCGTAGGGGGAAGTTCACTTTTCTCCGTACTATAACGATTTTTAGGATTTTGTACAGTGAAACTATATCTTATAACAAAACGACCATTCAGTCCTAAATGAACAATTCATTTATATCTGTGTAAAAGCAAATATGAAATTAAAAAATAACGAGTACTTAATAATAAGTAAATTTAATCATTTGTTTTTTAAATCCAAACCATATCGCATAACAAATTAGTTAAAATTAAAAACAAACATTTTCCCCAAAACTTTAGAAAATAAACATTCACGTGTTTAATTAGAGTTGCGGTTTCAGCAATCAAACAATAACCTAATTTATCACGTTAATTAAGTCATTATTCAAATGGATTCGTGATATAAGCGTTTCAACGAATTTACGTAATTAAATAAATTTTAAAGAAGAAAGAACAACTATTAATAATTTAAATATCTAATAAAACACAGGGAATGGGAGCAACTAGTATGACAAGCAACTTATAAGTCCTTAAGTGAAATAAGAAATGAAACTTAAAATCAATATTTTATTGGGCGTACAATGCCTGATTATAAATATAAAATTGTGAACTACATATAAATATGCCATATGCAAACAATATGGTTTTCATCTTAAGAAATCACTTTTTTTCTAAATTATATGCAATTGAATAATTATCTATTAAATACACTCACAACTTACATGTTAAAGTCATTTGTGCAGATATTTTTGTTGTGATATGCTTCTAGCAAAATTGAATGGTTTAGGCTTCCATGTTATTATAATTTCATAGCAATGTTATGGTCATTAAGTAAAAATTAACAAAGCTCTCTATGAATTTATAAAAAAACAATCTCTATTCCCACCGTGCTTTCAATTAAGTTCCCTATTGTTCACCATCTTTAATAGATGTGCTGCTGAAGTTCTGATTCATAATGGTAACTTCTTGCTCTTTTCTGTTGGTGTTTAATTGTACCGTGTTATCGTTATTTCTGAAGACTTCTTCAACTGCTTTTATTAATATTATTGAGTGATGTTCAAATAGGTTTGTAAAAAAATAAACCAATTTTTATTTTAAAAAATATGTCGATGCTGTTGTAGTTTTCTTCGGTACATTCTGTTATGGTTTTCATGTACCTTTTTATTTCCTTGACTTGCTATCCCTACAATTAATGTAAATCTCAACAATAAAGTGAAGGACTGAATAAAATTTTCAAAGAAAACTTTTAATAATTTAACACAGCAACTATGCGATTGCTCCATATTGGAAGTAAGATATATTTTTTAGAAATAAATAAATTATATATATAAAACTAATTACCAATTTTTTAGTATGAAGTATGATTTTAGGTATTTGATCTGTAAGATCAAAATGAGCAAGGCTATTCGTGTATTGGGAGGTTGTGAATCTCAGTACACTGTCGAGGAATTAATTTACGGATAAATTGAATTTAATGGCCGTAATGATAGTGTAGGAGACATTATACGTTTACAATTGATCAATGGATCAAAGGATAGAAAGGAGTGGATATTTTTGAATATTAGAAGGTTCATTGGTTCCCAACTGTTCTACACCGTACCTCCAAACAGGTTGTAGTATAATTTTGTTAATTGTTAGTTCGTTTTTAATTGTATTGTTTGTATTGTCATCCCAAAAATGTGCACAGAAGACAGTAACGTGGCTTGTGTCTTGTCAGTGATGTACGCTTGAGACTAGGTAACAAGCGCAGACAGATTTGGCAATAGAGACATTGTTGTAGTTGATTGTGAGAAGAGATTTGCAACTTCCAAAAAGAAAATTGAAATTTTTATCTGAATTGGCTTTGTTGTCGTGGCACTCTCAACACGACACATCTACACGGAAACCAAACACTTGGAGCCCTGAAGGTGTCTCAATAAAGATCAAAACGTTGGCACTATAAAGAAAATGTTTTTCCAAAACCTACGTCATACAATATCATGCTCTCACAAATGATAATCGACTAATGGTCACTAATCACCACATACTTATGTACTAATTCGATATATTTTTTCAAACACCGGCTCCCGTGGTTGATATGACCTGTGCTGTTGCAAAGTAGCGTAAAAAAAGTGAAAAAGGCGTGTTAGGAATTAAAGTTCACCCGGGAAACTGCAACAAGAAACCTCATAATTTTTTACATTAATAAGTACATACAGATACAGGAATATTACATAGTATAATACGTACGTTGAAATTCAATTTTTTTTGTTAGTTAATGTCGTATAGTTTAGCATTAAACAATTTATAATTTAACAGTTGCACGGTTTTGTTGATTATACTTTATACCAGAATGAAACTAAAAATACTTAACGGACTAAAGGATAAAGCTATGGACGTGTTGGAGATCAAGCATAAATGGAAATAATTTTGGGCTTTCCTGAGTGACTGAACATACGTGAACAAATACATTCATAAATAATCCGACGTAATCCATATCAACTTTTTATTTTCATACATTATATTGTTTTACATATTTTCTAACGTTGGCTAAAGGGAGCAAATTATATATACAAACTTTTAAAAAATTAATATCCAATTTAATTCACTTTTGTTATTTAATATTCTGTATAATATTATTTGAAAGTTCTGTTCAATATGCATTATATTTATTTAAAATGCAAATGTGGGTTGGATACTAGTTTTAAACAATTCGATTTAATTCGATTCGATCAATTTCAATTTCGAAGTTTGTAAATAAATTACAAATAATTATATTTCACGTGGTCAATTAACGCATTCTTAACAGACCTATTTAAGTGTATTTAAAAAACTAAAAGTGGTATATTATAAAACTCCTACTCTGAAAGCCTGTCCATTTGAGAGCTCAAGTAGGACGGATCTGTCCTTAGTCGGAATCAATTTCACTGTGACACCAACGTAAATTACATAACCCTTAGTATAACCCTCAGGGAAAATCAAGTACATTTGCTGGCCATGTAATAACAATACAATAATTACAACAACAAGAATAACTTACACATCCAGCAATGTGACTGATAGAATAAAATGCCGTATTAATAGCATTATTCTATAATGAACATTTATTTAGGAGATTAGAATCTTCTTCCTCATTGATATATTGTTAAAATGTATCGATATTTATAAACGAAATATATATATATATATATATATATATATAGTTCATTTGTTTCTATATTATTATTTTTGTACTTGTTTT
>CM077105.1:30459980-30475074 GCA_039619505.1 Cimex hemipterus | reverse complement strand
ACTAGTCAAAAACAAGGATAGAAGCAAATGTATCTACTGAAAACCAGATAGACGGTCAACAGAGGATAAAGAAGGAAAGGTAGCAGCCGAAGGGAATAATAACGATCAGTAAGTGAAAACAAAGGTACCCCCTAACAGAATGATAACTAAACTAGACAAAAAGCAAGGTTAGAAGTAAATGTATCTTCCAAAAACCATATAGACGATCAGCAGAGAATAAAAAAGCAAAAGTAGCCATCCATAGAACAAAAAATGAACTAATCAAGAAGGGAAGCAAAACTAGGCAGGAGAATATTTAGACTAGCCAAGATGAGCACTACGAGAAGCAAAACAAAATTAACGGTAGCCCCTCCTTAAAAAGCAGCATGAAACATATTAAACTAAATAAATAAATTACATATAGCAAGTGACAGAAATTTATCTGAATTAATGAAGAGATAATACAGGCAAAGAAGCCCTTTGATTAAGTAGACTATGTACTCAATCAAGAGGCGAAGATGGAAACGAAGATACCTACTAACAGAAGAGTACATACACTAATCAAGCATCAACGTAGAAGTGAGAAAACAAAGTAAGCCGATATAGATGGGCGATGGAAGCAATGGATGTCAATGGTAGAATATTATTTAAACTGATTAGCTTTAAAAAGCGAATATTGTGGCCAACAAGCCATATGGAGAAGCGGAAGAAGAATTTGTTGCCATTGTCAGGCGGTCATGGCTAAAGCGGTAAGACAGATGCAAAGGAAATAGAAATTCAGAATTCCATGCGACAAAAGGTGGATGATAAACATACTGAAGGAAAGTTGAAAACATAATGTTGGAGGTTGATCTAGAAGCAAAAGTAGCCAGGGTTCTTATACATAAATCAGCAATAGAATCAAAATTAGCTTCTAAAAACACGTGTGGTAAGAAGTGGCCGTGGTAAGAGGCACAAATATCGAGAAGAGATCGGAAGCAAATTTGAACATAAGCATAGATATCGGCGAAAGTCTACATATCAAATGATGTAAAAATCGTAAGAATACATACAAGAATTCCATTTCAAAAAAAAATTGTCCAATTTTTTTCTTGATTAAGCCTTTGTTTTGACTCTTTTCATGACCTTAGATATAGTTATAGTTTAAATTAACAAACATATTTACTTTAAGTGGTGGGGGTCACAATGAGCGTGACAAAGCATTACAGGATCTGCTTGCACGCAATTTATGTGAAGTTTGTTTAGCAATATAGAAGTTAGCTAGATTTTCAGCTGGAGCCTGTTCTTATGGTTTATTTTTCTATGTTATCATGTTCTAGAGCCCATTAAGATTAATGTTATTGTACTTCCCAAGTATCGTAGGTTTCCTTGTTTTCATCACTTGTATAACCTTGTTCTGCCAAAAACTTTCGGAAACTTACTCAGTAAAGTTGGCGCAGTCTGAGGGATACCTTGGCCCCCTATAAAGATTAGTAATTGAACTACAGTGATTGGTAGAAAAATGGCTTTTTGGTTTTGGTTTTCCTCAAGGGAAAAAATTGATGATATTGCAGAATGTGAAAATGTAAAAATTTGAATATTTCATGTTTACTTTCGCATCATATCAAAAGACCATGAATTAAATTAAATAAAGGCTTTACCAAATATGGTCCGTACTAGGATAATTTTTTCAGATGTACACGAAACGACACGTAAATGGTAAACAAACGACACGGTTGCGAAATACACTAAAGCTTTACATCGGGATGTGTCATTCGTCGGTGGACCTTGGCATAAATTGCGTCCTTGGCGTAAATCATCCTCTTCCGTTATACGGCTTAAACCGTCATGAGATGTGACACGGTACTGCCCGTTTAACCTTTGAATCTTTAGCATTTGAATGGTCAAGGAAAGGGCTTGAAGGATTTAGAAGGTCCAAAAGTCCTATAAATTTTGTCTAAGAAGCTTGAGCAAACAATAAAACACATTTCACAACATTTATTGAGGCCATTCTTTACGTGTCTTCTAACATTATAAACTCGATCTGTACGTAACTGTTCTCTCAAGGATTTCCTTACATCTTGATGTATACGTAAAATATATTCGTTGTAATAATTTGAAGAAATATACTACATAAAATTTGTAAACCGATTAGAATTAAAATATTTTCATTCATAAAAATATTGTTTATTTCAAGGATACTCCAAAACAGATATTTCTATTTTTACCTAATGTTATGGTATGCTAGGTAATTCAATTTAGTTAAAAAATGTTTAACATATTGACTTGTGGTTTAAAGTTTTAACTTTACTTCAAACGTACAATTAATTTATTCATGTACAACAAAGCAAGTTTAAAAAATATAGAATTCAAAAAATATAAGAGTTATCCAAGTTAAAGAATAAAATATGCCAAAGGGTTTGGTCTAGTTTGAATTAAAACAAAGGTATTCCTCAGAAGTCGTTCTTCCAAAACATGAATGAGACAATTTTATAAATCAATTTAAGATAAAATGTTCTCTCAATGTGAGAGTTGATGCTGGGTGTGCTGGGTGTTAGTCTTTAAGACGGTGAACTCCCGATGAACAATTATTGCGTCCGACTTCACTCAGGGGTTTGCTAAACTGCTCAACGCGTTTCAACATTGCACCATCTTCATTAGGAACTGTCTAAGCTACTTTGGAAAACCGTTCAAGTAGTTCATAAAATCTGCGAGTGTCTGTTGTTTAAAAGTTTCAGAAAGCACGTCTAATTTTAATTTAGAAAAATTATACCTTCGTCCAATTTCGTGCTACCACTAACAACTCCTCTTTGTTTTTATATACGTGCAGGGGATCAATCACGCATTAAGTGTTATCGTATTTTTTATATTCCTAATGAAAATACCTTTATCTATTTTTTTCCTGATCTTCAGTTAATGGACGTTTTATAGTAATGTTTTAGTTCATTGGAAGCAGTGCATTTTTTAGTAAAGAAAAGAAAAAATATATACGAATAATAACCTAACCATTAGTACCACGTCGTTAGCAAATACTTCAATCTAAAATGGATTAATTTTTTTACAGCTTATATACAAAATAAGAAAGCACTAAAGTTGTTTTCGGTATATTGTCCATAATAATTTGTTACGCCCTGACTGTTCACCTCCCCGATTTTGGGACTTCCAGTTTGAAATTAAAATATATACAATTGTTTTGTAAAAGGTACCTCTAACGTGGAGGCCGCCTAGATCATGAATTGAGACGGCGGAGGCCGTGAAAACAATACGGTGGATCGGAGGCAGTGGACGAGGGTTAGCGGACGGAAGCAGGCAAGGCGAGCGTGTGAACAGAGAGGAGAGAAAAGAACGGAAAAATATCGGAAGAATAAGGGAGATCCTTCTCAGTTTGGTCCAGCGTGGAATAACAAATTGCCATATTGATTTATTTAATACACCTTAATCTTTGGTTAAATAAAACTCTGTGGCGTTTAGTGATCGTTAGTTAATGATTATTTGGAAATCGTGAGATGCGGTCTGATGTGACATAAGTTTTAAACAAACATTGTCTTTGCTCTTTATCATCATCAAAGATCATCACCAGTGCTCGAAGTGTTTCTTTTCATGTAGATGTGTCATTCTTGTCTGAGAGTCAGAAAGAATGATACATCTAAACGTAATAATAATCTAATCTAATAATCTAAACATCTACAAACACTTTGAGCCCTGAAGATGATCTCAATAATCACATATCTGCACAGAAAACAAACACTTTGAGCTCTGAAGATGATCTCAATAAAGATCGAAACGTTGGCATGATAAATAAAATGTTTTTCTAAAACTTACGTCTCATCAGACCGCATCTAACCTTCTCCTAATAATCGTTAAATAAAAAGCTAACAAATAGTTCTATTGATGCATTATTTAATTCATGTTAATAATATATGTTATTTCACTTATTACAGTAGTATCAAATATTATCTACTAATAAGCTAAAATAAAATAAAAATACTTTAGAACATATTTTCCAGTGGTCTTTTACCATTAGGTAGGCGCACAATTTTTTTTAATAGCATATATTTCTTTATTCAAATTTTCCATATGTATTTATTCTAATATTTCTGCAAGAGTCCAAAAATAATAATTCTGTAATAGTAAAACTTAAAATAAAAAATTAGCTATTTTGATAACGATCAACCTTGTCTGCAAGTTCAACAATGAAGATGGAAAATGTTGAAAAAACGCAAGAATGAACAGACCAGCCTGAAAGGTCGAACCACAATAATACAGTTTCAACGTCCCCCAGAGTCCAGCAAGTAATTTCAAAATGAAAAGTTTATTATCTTTTCAAAATTAGTCAATTTAGGTAATAATAAAATTCTGATATTTATTCGTTTATTTACAATGAAAAAAATGTTATTTTGATAACCCAGCAGTTTGGGCATTTACGATTCTGCTGGTTTTCAAATCCACCTCAGAAAGACCTCTTGCAAAAATCGGTCTGTACGTGTTATTATAATATAATGATAAATCTGTACTTTGGTCGTTTCCGACATCAATCTATTTTGGCCTGTCCGACCAGTCTTGATTTTTGCCATTTTCAGGAAATTGCGTATTGCGGTCCTTGGTTCAGCTAAATAAAGCTCTCCTGATTGGCAGAACAATTTTTTATATCTACTCTTACCCATTTAGTTTACCATTTTTTCGCCATTTCTTCATCAGGTGACTATTTTACAAACCAGTAAACCACCAAAATTTATGCCCTTCACACTTACAGGCAGCAAAAAGAAAGCTCACGACAACAAGGTTTATAATATCATGTCACTGTTTGTCAGTTTGGGTTAATATCAACTAGTTCTGAAGTCAGGCCGAAAACTATTTAAATCTGGTGTTAATGCTGTAGTTTAATCATCTTTTGTCTTATCCTATCCTGACCCGAAGACGTTCAGAATTTCTACTACACCCGCAGTTACGCTAAAATGATAAAGGATTGATTAGTTTACCATTTTGTGCATGTTTCAACTATCGGACCAGGATCCAAGCCAAGACATGTAGGGAAGAACGCAAGGACTCGAGCCTGAAAATTGTTGAATCGAATTGAGTTTGCCGAAGGCGTCAAAGCTGAATTTTTTACCTTAGGACGAGCCGGCTCGCAGTTGGACGTAATTGTCTAACGTGTCGAACTCTATGGGCTGTTTTTCACTAAGCCGGAGTGAATTCCACGGGGAAGAATTCATGTAACAAAAACAATAGCATTGCCAGACTTCCTTGAGAATTCTCATCCCAGCGGCGGTAAGCTTTTTTGAGTGCCAAATAAAATTTGAAAAAGCACTCCGCAATTTATACCCGATCGCCACTTGAAGCGAATGCTGACCTTCGGTGTTATTAAGTGGCATCAGCCCCGTCAGGACGGCTTATATTATTTATCCCTTCACTTTTTATACAAAGCTGGCTAGTTTTTTCAAAAAGGCATCGCCGCCAAAATCCACTGTGAATTCGAACTCGAGGGTACGTTTTTGTGCGTTTTCCCCTCCAGAATAAAAACGGATTTCGATTATACACCCTTTAGATTATTTATTTATCGGGCAGTAATGTTACGGCTTATTGGGAGATATTCGCTGTTACGAGTTTCCCTCTACAATATATTTCAATGGAGTATGATAAACTCCCTACGTATGATTTTTTCGCACGCGTTTAATTTCTGAAACAATGTTGAGCTCTGAAGTATTTTTCACCTGTAATCTCTGATCATTTTTCAAGTGCATTTTTTTAGTCATCTACCTACAGCATGTGCTCAATTTTCCGACTTGCCCACAATTTATTTCTTGTATGTATTTTCTTCAGAACGTTTATACGTTTACATTTATAGTTTTTTCACACATTTACAGATTTTTTTATCATCTCGTTATAATTGAAACAACTTCTTTATTTAAACTCTCAAAACATTCAATAGTGAAGCTAAACATGCAGTCACTTTTTTACATACGTTATTAATGTCTTATTCACTATACCATTTAATTTAAAAATAAAATAAAAGACTTTATTCAAAAAATATTGTTTCAGAGTTGAAATATTAAAAAATACTTTCAATTTCACTCGACATTTTCACACATAGAACATTACGGTAGAACACCATAAATTTCTTGATAAACTCGACAGACCCGGAATATATTTCTTTAGTATCCATTATATTTACTGGACTTTTGACCAAATTACTTCTTTCATTGGTTAATCATTTACGCAGGGTTTTGGTTGAAATGAAAAAGTTGGGTCACGAGCGGGTTTTGAACCACCTTCGCGGCTGGTTGGGTGGATTTGAATTCCGCTCGAGACGCTAAGTTGAACATTTCAACCAAAACCTTACGTAAAAAGATTATTTAATTTCTTAAGTATGTTGAACTAAGGCATGACACCATTCAAGTCTACCGTTTTCTAGCTGACATCATTATGGTGAAGAGGATACTAAAAATGGGAGTTTGATAGTCTTTAAGCCCCCAAGGTGCTGTGTGTTCTTCCCCGGTAGATTTTCATATCTGCATAAGTCGAAAGTGTACAACGAATGAATTGAGGACAAGCCGCTTGATTGCAAGTTTTCGGGGATCATGTGGAAGGATGAGGGCCAACAATGAAAAAGAATCAACGAGATACATCGACGAAGCTAACCATATCTCTGCAGGGTGTTTTGCAAGGAGGAGCCAGTTCCAAACATTTTTATAAATTAAAAAATCTAATGTTCAACATTATTTTAATTTGTATTGTTTTTGAACTGTTATCGCGGTGGCAATAAAATAATAATTGTCAACATTGTGATGCGTTAGGCTTAAACAATTTACCGCCGATTCCAAAAATGTGGTCAAACATTAAAAAATGCTTAAAAGTAGAGAAAATTGGGCTTGGGAAAAATCGTAGTTTTATCGAAAAAATTTTATATGCTTATATAAATTTTTCATATGCTAGGAAAGGGTTGCGATAGAAATGTGTGGTTTACGACATTCAACTATATTTTTGTCCTAGTTTCACCGCCATGAGTATTGTCATTCACCTGCGATACATTCTTCCTGTACGTATCGTTTTATAAACCTGTTTATTTCTACATCTATTTATTTTATTTACCAATCAATTTCTCTTGTAGTTTTACACTTTGAGAGAGTAGATATTATGTCTTAACCGCATTTCCGTAAAAGAGGACAAAGTGACAGAATAGTTAGCGATTACACGCTAGCGATTCTGAGTTCGAATCCCTTCATAGCTCTTTGAATTTAGTGTCTACATTACAAGGGATCGAAACACATTTTCGCATAGGAATAATATAATCTTTGTGATCATTATTTTAATTACACTTAAATTTCTTTTCATGGCCGGTGATGACCTTCGCATTTTTGAGCCCGTAATACTGTATGTTATTTAAATTAATTATAATTTCTATAAAAGGTCTTGGTCGAGATAAAAGTCATTGTCATGAGCAGGATTCGAACCCACGACTTTTGACTAAATACGCCGCTAATCTACCACTTGAACTATCGTAACTTTTTATCTAAACCAAGTCTTTACATAGAAAGAATAATTAACAGAAAGAAGTAACTTGTTCGATTGACCATTAAAACGTAAATGAATTATATTTTATGTTAATTTTTATGGAAAGAAGATCGAAATGAATAGTTAGTGTCAAGAGACTCGTACCACGATATGCCTTTGATATTTTCATATCAATCATCTTGTACATCAAAATTAATTTAATAGAAATGAGAATATTATGCGCAATTTTACTTGATATCAGTTAATTTATAAGTTAATAGATTTCTATTTGTTATAAATATTTTCCGAGCTTTTTTAAATTCGGACAGTTTTGACCGTGTTCAAAATCTCGTGTGGGTACTTAAGTAGTTTAATTACACCATTGGCAATGGCAATTCTTATGCACAAGTTTCTGTAAATCACTCTCTTTCACTATTTTTATTTATGTATTTCCCTCTTCCCTCCTTTCTCTCTCATGCTCTCTCTTATCTGAAAGAAGCGTCACATTTTTATAAGGGCGCGGCCTAAATTATTATAAAACCAGTATACATAAAACCATCTTCTTGTTAGCCGAGTAAGATATTGCTCGTTAGAAGGAGCCAAATAGACTCAAGTTTGATTATTTCCAAGGGGGCCCCGAGGGCCTCTGGATTTACAATCCAAATAGGATTGAATCGTGAGCCAGGTAATGGAAATATAAGGGAGGATCGCCAATTAGGATCTCTGACCAGTACTTCCGCAGTCTCGAAGAGTCAATGCTAATGTCCAAACCATGTGAAATTCCAATCGAGTCTTCTAGGTCGATGGGGACACGCCCTTTTAACCCATAAACCGCAATCTTATTAGACCTAGGGGCATTACAATTGCTAAAACAGATCTGGGGGATCGCACGTGTCAGCATAACGTCCAAGAAGTCGATATTCTGTCAACTTTGTACCGGGAAAAAAATGTACGGCCTCCAGCTGATATTAAATACGCCACTGGACAAATTTAGTTACCTTATCATCATTCCCTAACATAAATGTACATTAAACATTTTAATTTTTGTAGAGTTTAAATAAATCACACACAAATGACCGTAAGAAGATCGTTAGAAATAAGCTTTATACAAAAGCCAACAAAAAGATTGGCTATTTCTTCCAATATTCATTTACAAAATCCAATGCTAGATTTTATCTGTGTTTTATTTACCTGTTCATTAAAACGGACCCAATATTGTTATAAGATGATCAATAAAGTATTGTCTAAGAGATAATAAAAACATTGAGGGTGGTCACTTCTTTTGTTTCTCAGTGTATCAGCCTTTTCTCTCAATCTCTCTGTCTCTCTCATTTCTCGCCCTGTCATTCTCACTCTCTCCCTATCCAACTCGCAATGCACATATTTATCTCAGTCTATGTTGTATCGTACTCTCTATGTACCCAACCTTCTGTATATGTACACACTTCTTTCTATGATCTTGTACATTTTATACATCAATTTCACGTGATCGTCGATCATAACCACAATCGGTAGCCGCAACGGTCGACCTGCCGACTCATCACTGGAAGTCCAGCGGCCCTGAAATCAAACGCAACATCCTTATATATGAACTTTTTTATCAAATACACCGTCACCCTGGGGTGATAGGACTTCTGTTCATACAAACCTCGATAGAAAAAAAAATCGTTTGCTTAGTTATTAATATATTGACCAAGAAGCATAATTGTTTTGCCACAAATCTAAGAATGTTAAAAGAGTGTCGTTCGAATTGGATAGAGATAGTATAAATAGTATTTCAACAAGTATGACTTTCAAAACGCTTTTTCTTGAACTTTTTGACTATTCAAAAAGAAGGGAAAGACATTCGAAAGGGTGTAAAAAAAAGAAAGGATTTAGTACCATCCCTCTCGGCCGTATATTCGGGTCTGCTGGGTCATTCGTTTGAACAGTTTTAGAAGTGCTAATCCTGGTGTGGCTAACTAAAGACAAATGTTTGTAACAAGTGCGGTTGCCGGTGGCACTCCCCATTGTCGGTCCTCCGCTCCGCGGCGATCAATCCTGACCCACCTCTCCACTTTTTGGGAGCAGGCCAAAAAACTGGAGGGCCTAACAATTGAATCCTCTCGGTTATTACCTTTACAAGAAATTGAGTTGGCCCGGCGGTTTCTACCCCCTCCCTTCCCAGAATGAGTTGTAAAACTTCATCAGTTGTAATCTTCATTTTATCGATTCCGGCAGAATTTACTGCCTCTTTCTTATTACTGCTTTACGATTTTGAACGAGCAGACTCATAATTGAAATTTTTAATAAGAGTCGAAGGCAAACTGAGTCAAGGTAAAACCCATTTTTAGACGGGAATCAATTGTTCTCAACAGAACTTCAAATTTCATCATGACATTAAAAAAATTAACATTACAAGTAAAAACGTTAAGACCATAATAGTGATAATGAAGTATTACATATAAATAACCAAAATTTTCATTTTTTTCAAATTTGCCTAATATATTTACGTTTTTACTTATTTTCGATTACTGAAGATGTCATTAATCTATACCAAACTTGTCCAAACTAAGCGGAAAGAAAAGTTGGAGATTGATATTAGGTATATTAGAACATTGTCTTTGTGTGACAACACAAAGGGGGAAGAGGGAAAGATGTATAGAGGGAAAATGGGGAAAGATAGAGCGAGGCGTTGAAGCATAATATATACAGGTAATATAGATAGATAGATAGATAGATAGATAGATAGAGAGAGAGAGAGAGAGAGACAAAAGTAGCAACAATAGCAATTCTAACAGCTTCATCATTCTTGGCGCAAGGGATAGGAAAATATCAAATGACATTTAGGATATGTAGCAAATGTATTTAATACAAAGATACCCTCGACATAATACAACTTAAAACTTACTTTACATTCGCCAATAAGGAATAATTTTCCCTTAATAGTAGAGCATTTTCATTGTTTCTACTCAGCAGTATAAATTATGAACAAATTTGCATACGAAGATGTTTGTCTGTTGAAATCTTCTTTAGAGGTCATATGGAGCAAGACGCTGCATAATTTGCTGCAGGTCGATAAACATCTAAAACATAGAGAAAATTTCTTTGAGTAACAAGTACAAAATATAAAACAATATAGTGGAGTTTTGACTGTTGTGAACGTTGCTGCACCCAACTCGGACACTTCCACGGTGGTTTATGGGTATCAACTGTTCAGTTAATCCATTTAAGAAAATTAAACTAAAAAAATGAATTTCTAAGTCAAAGTTAAAATTTTTCATCAGCATAGCAACTCATAATTACTTATAAAGCACGTGCATAAACAGGAAAATACAATGAAAAAAAAACTTCCAAGAGAGAATTTCAAATGAACCCCAAATAAATTTATAAATAAATTGGACAGGGCTGATTCGTTCCCCGAGGTAATCCAGGTCTGTTCGCACGTGAAATTTTCCTGGACAGTGATTTGCAAGTTCATATAAAAGTCGTGTTTAACGTTTAACTTTCGAAATGTACATTGTTGTCATGTGACTGAACATGTCTCTTTCGTCCTGTTTATTTTGTACTGCTGGTAAGATAATGTAATGCCACAATTATAGTGCAAATTATACGTTGAAAAAAAATTTAATTGAAAAGAATAAATAACAATAATCTTTCAACCATTTTTATAATCCTTTAAATAGAAACCGAAATCAACTGTTCCATCAAAAAACATTTTAAAATAGTTTTGAACAAAAGCTGATTGTTGCAAATAATAGGAAATCGAGTTGAACCTGAACTCATTAATTACATTTGTTAGACCTCACCAATTTTCCACCTCAACCAATTTATTATATAAATTTCTCTCTATTTCTTCAAGCAATGTCATGTTTATAATTGCGGCCAGTATTATTATATTATTTTCCAAGATGAAAAGCAAATGAAGCCAATTTTGACTTTCATGTTAGTGCTGGATTAACTGATACTGTTTGTAACGAAATTAATTCATTAGATAGCGTTTCTATGATTTAAAATTTTTTATTATTTTTTCTTTAAGTCTTGCATAATTATAGTTGATAATGAGGCAAAGGAAGTGAGGAAGCGGGGATTTTGTATTCCCCAAGCATTGCCGCTTACTGCACTTTTAGCAATGACCCCTGTCGCTCCGCAATTCTTTTATCCGGGTCTTTACGGCATCATTATCTTCAGTAATATTGCGGTTGCTTCGCATTCGAAGATAATATGGGAGGCAGCTTTTTCTTCCCCATTGCATAACCTACATTTGACCGGTATATAGCCTTACCACTACCGTGAGTTTCACATCGTCAAACTGCACCAATATGATTGTGTTTTGGAGAATATTCGTTAATCTCAAGCTTACATGGAATTTCTAGCGGTTTCAATTTGACATGGAAGAGTCAATGACCTTGTCAAACTCTTTCATTCAAAATGCGATCTATGCGCTCGAAAAGTGCAAACAAATGACACGTTTCAATACCCAACTTTTATCATCTGACATCTAACATCGTACAACTTTATAGGAAGTGGGATGTATCTATTATGAATGAGATATAAGGACAGGTCAGAAATTCACAAAATAAATGTATTGGTCTGATTTAATTAACGCGTATTTTAGAACCAAAATACGTGTAAACAAAAAGCAGCTGTAAAATTCATGGTTGCCTTGTTGGTCACCTACTCCATAAGGGAGAGCAATGTGCAACCTAACATCTAACATTGACCCTGGCCTGTTTGATCAAACAATGTTAACTAGCCGATTCTTACAAGTTTACGTCATCTTTTATTTCGATATAACAGGACCTAACAGAGTGAACACAAAGATCCTGAATACCGCTAATATTGTCAGATATATAACATGCCTAGGCTTTGGATGCATTCCATTAAGGAAGTAATCTTTTTACGTGCTAATGTTTTAAGGGGCGCTTGTCTGTTGGATTTTATGAGGATTTTTTGTCAGTGTAATCTTTTTAAAAATTTTTTTAATCGCATTTACTGTTACATTTCTTCTTTTAAACAGTTTCCTGGAATGTTTGCCTAGTTTTACTTTTGCTCTTACTGTACCTTACCTCTTACTTTTACTAGTACTCTACTACTGTTATTACTCTTTTATACCTGAAATTTTTTATTCCCATCCAATTTGTTTTTGGAGTTTGCTGTAATTTTTCTTCGCATATATACTTTCACTAAAGGTTGGATTAATAGTTTTAAGGCAGCTGATTGGGTTTTCTTCGTTAATCATTTATAGATATGTGAAGTGGCAAATATTTGGCAGCTTGTTTCAGTTGAGCTTTAGTCCACTAGTTTTATGAATCATCGGATACCTTGAGTTTATTATTGTCCAAATTATTGCACACGATACAATGTTTTCGAAATCGAAATTTCTTGCAAAATCTAATAAATGTATTGAATCTATTAAGTCACAGTTTGGAATAATTTAAAAATGACTAATGTAGTTTATTATATAATATCCATTAAACGTTAAACCGTAAATTCAGTTCAAAACCCAAAATATTTCCTTAATGACAGGGCTTAGAGGTTATCCCTTCATTAATAAAACAATTAAATCCGTACCCACTTCTATTTTCTCAGGGGGGGCCTGTTTTGTAAACATTCTTTGGTTGAGTAATGGCCCCAATGATTAATAGAGCTATGTAATTCCGTAACATCATTTATTGTCCTACGATCGTATTGTCAACATGGGATAATGAATAACAGAGACTATGAGAACGATGACGTACAGTTTAATCACCGAAACTGTGACCGTAGCTTTAGGTTAGGTTATATTTTAAAAAACGTTTTTCTTGTGAGGTAAAATATTATAAATTATCCAATTTGAAAGCTGAAAGCCAACCATTGGGCCTTACACTAGAAAAATCATCTTTCTTATTTTTATTCATTTTTTAATTTTTTAGAATGCGATCGGAATATACATACTTAAGATCAATCCAATGATACATATTTATAAATATCCATACCCTCAGAAAGATCATTAGCAATAGGAAATTTAAAACTTAAAATTATGGTTAAATTTTTAAATTTTTCTTGGCTGTTTCAGAGTAAGAAGATCCTTCGTGATTTTTTTAAAAGCCATTCTTGAACAGTTAAATTAACTTGGATTAACTTAATTAAATTGGATTTTCATTTTTTGTTTATTAAAAAACGAAGATAACAGAGTGGTGTTAACTCTTTGAAATTGCAGTAATTCCTGAAATTTTGTTGCCAGACCAACCCAACTAGGATGTTCGACAAATTGTACCACCGACAACACGGAAAAATCTCACGGTAAGTCCTACCATAGAAAAGGGCTTTACATCCTAAACCCGTTGGATATCGTACACAAAGGTTCAAACCACTTTTGTGCGTTTTTCATACTATCAGTTCAACTGAGCTGTGCGGGGATTCGAATCCAGAACCGCTGGCGTGGTGAATATGAGTTAGACGTCCACTAACCGCTGGAACACCGCGGAGATTTGGACAATATATATATAACCCCCGAACAATTGAATTAATTTGGCATATTAAACTAGAATTTTTTGTTTATTGAAGACTCCCAAAACCATGACGACATTAATTAATAATTGTTCACTTTCAACGCCATTCTGATTTATACCAGTATGATGCCATATTTAATTAATATTTGTTTTGTACGCTCTCTCCACAGCCATAAATAATAACAATTCGTGAGACTGCCTGGATAATGAATTAGCATCTTGATAAATAGAAAAAATAAAAAATCGAGAAAAAATCAAATGTCGGAAAGACCTTCAAGCGGATTCAATTATTGATGTCGAAACCCAGTTAGGCGTTTTCCCCCTAGAATCTCTTAGAGCTGACCTTTCCGTGAAATCTTTGGCACGCAATCACGTCTGTACTATTCTGGCGGGACGGCGAGGCCCTGAGGATCTGGACAAATAAAAGAAACGAGTAGCCAAAAAGACTTCCTTTGTGAAAAAAAAATGATTGTAAGAGAAAAATAATAATAAAATTTTTCATCTTGACCAAACATTACCTAAAATTATAAATCAATTTAAATACTACTTTGGCTAAATAACTTAATGATCAACTCGGTTAAAGCAGTAAGTGCTTCATGAAATTCTATAAATTTTATCGGTGAGTTCTTATCAGTTAAAACATTATAGTTATGTATTGTAGTAATGTTCACAAATAAAAAAAATCTTTGACCAATATGCCCAAAATTTGTAATATATTTTATAAAAGACTTTCTGCTAGTACAAAAATAATGGCAACATGAAAAAATAAAACTTATAAATTTTACCTTCATTACATCATAATTTTAAACTTACATATCTTGATATAGCGGAAATATAAAAACAATCCGACAAGATCTTGCAAACATTAGCATAAAATATTATGAGGACGTTAGCTGGTTAACGTAATATCTTCCCTGTAATACAGAAAATCCAATTGAAATTGTTATTTGGTGTGCCTAAAGTTTACTATTTTAATTTCAAACAAATTCAGATTTGTTTGATAATCTTTATACCATTTTCTCTCGCAAGCTCTTTTTTCTCTATTTCTCTCTCTTTTCTTTCTCTATCCATCCATCTCTGTCTCCTATCTCTCTCTATCTATCTAATTATCTATCTATTTTTCTCTCTCTCTCTCTCTCTCTCTATATATATATATATATATATATATATAT
>CM077105.1:30432599-30445316 GCA_039619505.1 Cimex hemipterus | reverse complement strand
GAGAGAGAGAGAGAGAGAGAGAGAGAGAGAGAGAGAGAGACAGGGAGACAGAGAGACAGAGACAGACAGACAGACAGAGACAGAGACAGACAGACTGACTGACAGACAGACAGAGAGGGAGTGGGAGACAGAGTGAAAGGGACGAATTTTCATAAAAAGCAAATATGTATTTTATGAGAAATAAACGTTTTGTTGTTTAGAAAAATGTTACCTTTAAAACCCAAAGCTAGAGTATAGAAGCAAATAATTTACACATATATAACTACTGATGGCGAGAGAATATCCGTAGGTTTGTACATATGCACATGAAGAAAGATAAATAATAAGAGAGAGCTAAAATAAGGAGAGAAAAAGCCCGAAAGTTAAAAAGGGGGAGAATTAAACTTTTCAAATCAAACATGAGATACAACGGTAATACAAACAAACCTCTCTCAATTCATGGGGGATGAAATTAATCACAAATATACTAGACCAAACGAAAAAAAAATGAAAAGAACAAACTTTGAATCAGCAATCTGTATTGCATCAAGTTTTCTTAAGGTATGAATTTTTCAATTACCTTTCAATTTATAAATTCGCAGACTGTTGTTTGAGAATGCTTTAGTTTGACTAATGTATGCTTAATTCTAATGTATAATTTCATTTTTCTGGCATAAACTTTTTATAGTATGAGTTTAAATCCGGGTCTGGTTTATTTCTTGAAAATATCTAAAATATTTTAATATATTCTTGCACTGTAACTGCACCGTGAAGTACACAAACAGGCCCAAACCGGTACAACCTTACGTTGATGAACTCGCCATCCTTTATGCTGTTTGAAGACCTTTTTCTTTTATGTATATTCCATGTCAAAGACTTGTTACTTCCTGTCTAAAACTTCTCACTCCTGCAGGAAGATTCGTCGTGAAACACTTTGTTCACGTATGTGTGACAATATCATGAAAATCGATTTCCCAGAAAAGTCGCAGTTCTTAAATTTTCGGTACGCCTTCTCTTAATGTCTTCATCATGATGAAACATAGTTTTGTACAGCAGTATTAGGCAAGTTTTATAGAGAGTGATTTTTTTCAAGAACATCCCGGTATGCTTAAAAAGAGATAAAATATTTTTAATAACCCTACATACGAATTTCTGGAATATTACGAAATATAAAACTAAAGACAATATGTTTTAATAGACCAAATAGATTTTAACTTTTTCTTAGCGAACGAATGACTATGGGAAATATTGTAAAGGCCAAAATTTTAGAGTCCGTTGCTCAAATTAAAAGTGTACATTATCATACCATTTAATGTGTATCAAAATTTCAGTCCTTTGAGCTGAATTGGTAAGAAAAACAGACGCTACCTCTTTAAAACATTTTTTGCCAATTGATACCAAAAAGTGAATTTGGAGTGGACTTGGGGAGTAGAGTTCGGATAAATCGAAAGCTTGATATAAAAGTTTTAGAAATCGCGATTAGATCAGTTCGTTGATCAATTCAAGTTGTTGTGGTTTGTACGTTATGGATAGTATAATTAAAAAGGTTAATTTTCATAAATTAACATTTTTAAAAGTTAATTTTCTTTCTTAAAGAATCTATTTCCAAAAAAATTCAACTTCGACTCAATAGAAGTACTTTTATGTAAGAAAAAATTTAAATTTTTTTTAAATTAAAAATTAAATTAAATTTAAAATCTTGACGTTCTGCCTGTAATTCGAAAAGAAGCAAAAAATAATCATTTAGTACGTCAGGCATGCTTGGTGAAAAATACGTGTTGCGTGGTTGAAGTCTGGTACGTTGAACATAAGGTTTTTCCAATTTCAAAATGGCAAACACTGCATTCCTAGAATTTTTTCCTAACCATAAAACCCAAGCAATAGTTACCATGTATTCATGAGAAACCGGAATGGTTACTTTGACTGACTCATCGCCATTTGTAGATAAAATCTCAGGTCTTTGGCGTAGAAGTACTCCATTATTTTTAAATTCCATTTTATCAACTTCAGTATCTGTTGTTATATTTTTATTTACGCACCTGAGGATCGATTGAACATCACAATTTTAATTTCACTTATATTTTAAAAAAATTTTTGAATCCTAGAGGCTACTTTGAAACACGTTTAATATCTTCTGAATGTTTTTATTATATAATGTGATACTTTTTCAATGTACACAAGTTATTCATTGGCCTTCCAGACCAGACCAACGCCCATAACGAACGTGATAAGGTTTCTTCGTTCTGCATATCCAACGTCGTACGTATTGAAAGATATGCAAAATGAAAAAACGGCGCTCGAGGCAAAAAGAATGGAATAACGTCATTTTCAAAGGACACACACAGATATAATCTATACAGAGTGTGCGGCCTGAGTCGTTGTACAAATAACCACGCACAAGTTTCGTCGATTTTTCAAAGTTTCCAAATGCCATCGAGTTGGAGATAGTGAATCCAGCATTCGCGAATAGGCGTGTATGGTTAATGACGGCCATCACATTGTTTCATATGGGAAATGTGATGGACTCGTTTATCCTCGTCTCGGCCCATTTAATAAAACGTGCACTTTCATATTCATAAATGCCGTTTTCGGCGTAGGAGAGGATCCCGTCATATTTGGTGAGGCGTCAACCCCCGGGTTCATCCATCAGGTGACCAGGGACCGGGGTGACAGCCGACCACTCAAGTACCCCGTCAGACAAATAGCTCTATCTCTATTTATCTTGATAAGGGCTTTGACTATTTGTCTCGGAGAACGTGTTTTATAGCCTGTAAATCGATAAGTTTCTTGACGCTGTAAGACCACCACGATGACAAATGCCCCACTCGGATTAATTAGAGCCCTGCTGCTTTGAAGATTTTCGTCCCTTTTTAACAGGGAAAAAGGAACATATTGGCACGAAATTGTCGCAAAAACAATTTTAAAATATGAAAAAATTTAAAATATGTATTAAATAATTAATTTAATTCCAAATCAAACGTTGTTCTCTTTGCTAGACAATTCAACCCTATTACCATATAGCTCAATTTCTTTAAGAAAAATTGTATTCTATTTTATTTGAATTTATTTTTCATGAAATAAATCGATATACCTAATTGTTAATTTTATGATGCACACTTGGTTTGGACCTGAAGTGGCTTCTAAGTTAAACGAACGACACGTGGTTTATGAAATACTAAGTAGTGGCATAAAATTGGAAACTACACAATAATACATTATTCAATTTTAAAAATTCAGCTATTAAGATTATTTTTTAGGAGGATATTTGACCTACAGGAATGAGCATTTGTATGACCGGCGGCCCTGCATTTCACCGCCGTACCGTTCCGGTCTTACCCCAAAATAAGAAAGTGAACCACAATAAGTGCACGAAGAAGGGAAAAGTTTTATTTAACACTTAACGTGTAGAAATGTGTAGTATTGTGAAGTCTGGTGTGATGTGGTTAGAAAAACATTCTCTTAAAGGTGCCAACGTTTCGATTTTTATTAAAACTATCTTCAGGGGACTTATAAACATTGTGTTAATCATACAAATACATGTAGTATGTGAAAAAAGTGCATTTATACAATGATATACACAATACAGAAATTTTAGATATGTTAATCAAAGTATGTGTATTTAGTTAAAGGAATTTACTTAAACGTTCTGTACTGTGCATATTATTTTATACATTCATATTAATATCTTATACGGGTTCGTATAATTTATACCATGTTGGTCCCATGCCCTGAGGATGATCTGAATACAGATCGAAACGTTGGCATGATAGAGAGAATGCTTTTCTAAACCTATACATACCAGAATGCATCACACGGTCTTTAAATAATCATTAATGCGTAATATTTTAACTTTACAACAAAACCACCTAAATTTACAAGCCTTCTAACCAATAGTTCAGCTATTTTTTGCAAACATAGAATTACTTAATTTATGTATAAATTGGTTAAAATTTGTGAATTTGTTCTGCAGAAAAGTATAAATTGAAAGAAATACATATTTTATTTCGAGAGAAGGAAGTGGTGGGATAGAAAATATATTAAATCATCCACCAAAAAATACATTATTTGCGGTAAAAAAATAAAAAGTAAATTACTTATAAGAGATTGGAGTAACAGAAATGAAAGAAAAAGGGAAAAGTTTAATTTAAAATTTTGTGCAAAATAATATATTTAACCTTAAGTGGTTAATAAATTAAGTAAGGGTGTATAGTATGAACAAACTATCAATAGAAGTGGAATAGAAATAAGTTGCATAATCCCTATTAATTAAAGCGTACATGTTGCAAGAAATACACCATTAACTAAAAGATAATAGTAGGGATATTGAAAATATTGTAATAAAGTCCTTAGTAAGATATTGTAGTAATAGAAATAAAAGAAAAAGTAAAAGTTTAATTTAAAACAGCTATTTTTTTTTTCAATAAATCCTATAAACTGGCTTTGTTTTGCATCCGCTTCTATGGAAGTTTACACCCCCTACCGTTTATTTTTTTAACTTTATTTTTTTTACAGGATAACACGATGAACAAGGCATGAAAATGAGATTAGACCGATGAGAAGTTACGGACTTTCCTTTCAAAAGTTGTGCCCAAACCAACTAATGGTAAAAGCTTGCGAAAAGTTCCAAGCTTCTTAGTAATTTCACCTAACGGACTTGCCTCGTGGTAATTATTTATTTTCTATGTCGACAAAATTTACCCCTTTAGATAGGAGGTGGTTACAATTTTCCGTTAAAAACATAATATAAAAAATATAAAGGGGGAAATTCATTTGAGATTTGGTATGATATGCCGGGTTGACCCTTGTGAAAACAAGGTGCAAACTGCCGCAGAGACATTTCTATTATTCTATTAAACAAACTGGGAAACAATTTCTATAATGCTAGTCTTTTATTTGTAAGCCATTAAGGAACCAAAGGATCCGGTTTGCAGAACGATGATTGCCTTGAACCGTGGTTTAAAGCGCCAGCTAGTTCTTTTCCCAGAGGACAAGAAAAATAAAAGATATTCTGCTTTATCAAGGAAGCGATAAAGCTAGGTAGAAATAAATGATGAAATCTGTCGGTGATATCACGCCGACTTCAAAAATGGCGAATCAAATAGAAATAATTTAATCATATTGATTAATCATATGCAATAAAACCCTGTTCCAGTCCCAAGGGCATTACATAAATATTACTATTTCTGATGAGGCTAGAGAGGCGAATTTTTTCAATAGCGTTTATATTAAAAAAATTATTTGAAATTGAAATCAGTGAGCAAAACTGACCTTCGTCAGAATTGTTTCCTTGTAAAGTACCCTTATATTGATGAATATCTGCTTTGTTTGTGTTCATGGTTATCTCAAAGCGTGTAAGATTTAAATGCGAGTACAGAGTAAGCTTATAAAATGTCAAAACATGTAGAAACTTGCCACATAAATTAATATTACCCTATAATCATTTTGATTATGTGTGTGTGTGTGTGTAAAGAGACACTAAAAAAATGAAAGAGTAAGATTAAACAGTTATTTGTTTGTGCATGAGGACAAATAATTTATTATTACTGTTTCAATATAGGCAAAATTTGACCAGAAACTAACAAACATTTTACCATCTAATGGGGCAAAATATTAATTATGAAATATTAACTTACAACATATAGTTTTTCAAGTTTCATTTATTATTTATTGTTTTGAAAATTTAAATTTGTCACTTGTCCACACTTGCCCTGAATGCAATTGTAAATTTTTTTGCGTTTACGGAAACATATACACGATGTTTGTATTTAAACAATTAATAGTTGGATGAGGGATTCTGTTCACAGAAACAGTTCGTAATTCTGAAATTGATTAATATTTTGCATGATGTATGTAGCTACAATTTTGTTAGATTTTAAACAATCTGACGTTATAACCCAGTTCAAAAATATACGTATTTTTTTTATTCCTGACCTCGTGGATATATTTTAGCCCACCCAATTAAATAACAGAATTCCAACACCAGTTGGTTCCTCTCCACACTGCCTCCAGGTCTGTCAAATTTGGCAGATTTGTATATAACAATGCTGTTTGCTCAATATATAGTTCAATACGTAAATTAACGTTAATCACATAATCATTATGTGTGTGTGTGTTTGTGTGCGTGAGTGTGTGTGTGTCTGTGGGAAGGGGTAAATTTTTTAAAAAGTTTGATCTGATATATTTGATATAATTTATATATCTAGGAATCAAATCAATCCTAAATTTTGTATTGATTTTTAAATTACAATATTTGACCAAATATTACCACAATATCGAACAGAACTTTTTCCACAATATTAACTTGTGTTTTAATGGATTATTACGATTGACTACCACAAAGGACGATTTTTTTAGGTTTTGTTGATCTTATTTTTTTCTCTTATTTATTTGAATAAAATTTTCTTAGGTTTGGTAGGTGAGAGACGTTTTAGAAAGTAAATTTATTCTGATAAACATTGTATGTATAAATCTGCCTAACAAGATTTTATTTTCCATTATTTTTTCCCGTTGTTGCCATTTTCATTGAAAGGTTCTTATGTTTTTATGGACTAAGTCTGGAACAATAGAAATGGCCAAATATTGCGTTAGGTCTGGAATGAACGTCTCATATATAAAATTCCATTCCGCCAAATATTATTGTCCTGGCTGGCAAGTATTTCTGAATTAAGCAAGAAGACGCCCATTCTGAGATAGTCATAAAAATCAGAAGGAAGTTCGCTTTGATTGCAAAAAGCCTTCATTATTTATTAAAATAAAGTTAATTTTTTTTAATTTTTTTACTTCGCTTTTTCAAGTAAGTATTTGTAAATATAACATAGTTCGTATTTTAGTGCTATTCATCATTTTTTCACATTTATTAGTTTGCTTATAATATATTGTTATTAGCAGCACTGGTATTATTATCTATTTTTTTCATAAGTAAATTTGAATTGGATTTATGTTTAATTATATGATTCCAACTGGTTATCACAATTATGTTTGTCTAAATAAAAATTACGATGTTTTATTATTTCTTATTTAATTGCAGTTTCAAATTTTTCAGTTTCTACTTTGTGCTCGTAAAATTTCTACATTTCTACTTGATCAATTGCCCCAAAATATTTTGTTTATATAATTTTCCATTAACCGGAACTAGGGAAAATCTAACGGGTCTGTTTCCCTGGATTACAGTGGAAGAGGTAGCACGTCCCAGGCCAAGAGCAACAATTTCAACAGATTAAAAATATCAGGTCATACGTTGTCATGTAGGTCTTGCAACTCCATTTCTCTTTCTCAAACAGATCCTACTTTTCCTTAATGTTCAACATCCACATTGATAAGTCGGTCGAGTGTTTGATGGAATCTACTTCTCCGTGTTCTAAAAGTAGTTCATTGTAAATGATCGCTCTCAAACACTCCAAGGAACAATTTGTTCTTTCATTTAAGACCGACCTGTTTTCTTATCAGCTCTGCTCTGTTGTTATAAAGAAACCGACCCTCCACGTGACTAATTTTGAAAGAATTTTGACTTGCTGGAAAGAAATTTTCAAATAGAAATTCTTTTCACGGCTCTATGGGTAACTTGGCGGGTACATGTTTATGAAAATTGATACACGACAAATGTTTGCTATTGATCGTTTTGTATACGTGACACACACTATATGTAAACATATTTTTGTTATTTAATTAAATTTTTATTTTAAGTTTAAAAGCTATTGAAATGTAAAAATAAAATAAAAACTATTAGAATAGTTAAAACCTGAGTCATGCAAATGTTCTTGGGTCACTCATACACTGAAAGAAAAAGAAGCATAGGATGGATTCTTGCAAAAACAAATTATAATTTATAATAATAAGATTAATCACGAAAATTGGTTTTTAAAGGCATTAAATCAAACGAATGTAAACAGTGCCTAATATTCAATAACTAGTTTCAAAACTTCTTCCAAGGCTACTTCGTCGAACCGGTTTCGATTGGCCGTCATTATGAAAACCAATATTTAAGTAGTCAACAGCTACCCGGTTCATTTGAGTTCATCGCTTTTCGGGTTTACTTTTTATTCTTAATTCTAGGGGATGATTCCAATTTAAAAAATAACACATACAACATTAAAACGTAAATAAAACTACAAGAGATTTTGATGCCTTTCTTTTTCAAGAAACAACCAAAAATATACAATAACTATATGAAAATTCTAGACTACGCAAACAAATCTAAAAAGTACCAGTGTATAACAACCTTAAATTTTTTTAACAATTATTGTTTTACTTCTTGCTAACCCAAGATGCCAAAATGTAACTAGCAATTACCTGGAAGTAGCAATTTTTAAATTTTACTTTAATGAAGAAAATTAAGAGGCGTCGGTGGCAGCAACCGTCTAGGAGTTGACACGGCGCTTATCACTGTAGGGAGGGAAAGGTCCCGGGTTCGAATCCAGCGGCAGTGTATTCGGACCTGACATATCACAAATGGGCTTTTTCAAATACATCAGTACCCTGAGTGTTGATATGACCTCTGCTGTTGCGAACACTGGCACAACGAACACAGAAATTTCATCTGGTCCAGTTGAGTAAACGTTATTGTTTTAAAGAAGTTTACCATAGAAGGCATGAGGGCGATTTTAGGCGCGTGCAGCAAAACATTACCCACCAAATATCTGGAAACTCTTCTGCAGGACTACAAGTCCTTTTAACATGTGGTAATTTTTATAGCTAATAATGGAGCGGAAAATTGACCCAATGCGTTTCTGGACCCTACACAGAGTGGATAAAGCAATGAAAAAAAAATTATTATTTAATTTTTTTAATTTGACCCCATTGATAGTGCAATCTGATGAATATTCGTCTTGATCTGCTATTCTACATTTTCTCTACCAGATAGGAATACATATCGACCAAAATTTTCTGACACTTCCAAAATTTAAAATATATTTGTTTTATATTTCATCAGACAATCCTTAATTTATAAATATGGCTTGTTATTAATATTAACAAAAATTATTAACGATATAAAACACAAAAAAGCCTAAAAGAATATGATTTTTAATAAGAGGTTAACGGTAATGTTGCAATAAGATTAGAAAATATTATCAGGGGAGATTACGGACGACAGATCACCGATTTTAATGAAATGTTATGGTGGTGCTAGGTCCCAAAATTTTAGATACGTGTTCGAACATATCTGCCAATGCACCCGAGGAGACGAAATAAAATGCTTAATTAGTTCAAATTTTTTTATTTATTTTATTTTTAATAAAACTGGTCGTATTAGACCAACCATCAATTTTACAATAATATTATAGAATAAATAAATATTTACATTCTTATAAACCCATTGGTACAATAAGATTTACATTTCACTATTCACTATTCACTTTCATCTACACAAGTTCATATGGCTTTGTTCGTTTTAATCTTCTGACCACGTTTCGGTTACGTAGGAGTTTGGTCGCCTCCACTTTTTCGTGCTGGCTGAGGTGAGCCTGGTGTTTGGCGGCAAATCGTAATTAGTTCAAATAAAATTTTTCCATTGTTTTGCATATAATTTGTACTTACATATTTGTATGCTTTTTCTTAAGATAAGAAAATAAAATGCAGAATCGTATTAAATGGAATTAGTGAAGTATAAAAAGTTAAAAAAAAGACTAATGATTTCCAGTAGAGTTTAGAAAAAAATTAAAAAATCTGATCTGAGTTAAGCACTCTTTTGGACTGGATCGTCAGGGGGTAATTTTATTTTCTTCTTTTTACTTTATAAAAATTCTAAATTCCTATGTATTTTATTAGCTGTTCATCACAAATTCACGACCGCTGGTGTGTTTTCTACATACAATTTCTTCGTTACAAGCGTGAGAACAAAAACGATGGAAACAACCATAATTCACTAAATGTGTTTTGTATCTCCAGTTTTGGGTTAATTAAGAAGGCCAAGTTTGTCCCATATTCTTATCTTTAGGTAATGTTTTTGCACAGTTTGGAACAGTGAAGTCATTTTAAAGTTGCACCTTTTTTGCTCTTCAAAAATATGTTCTTTGTCAGACGACATATCCTGTTTAAACGGTTAGATGTACCGACCACATTTTTATTCAAGAACTTCTCTCCCTCGGATGTCGGTAAGGACTTGTAGAATAAATCGATTCAATTTTTACTTACAAGCTGTTGGCCTATTTTAAAGACATCATCACGGCAAAACAATTTTAAATACGCCTACTGACATCTTTGACTGATAGCAAGTCGTTTTCAGTGTTGGAACTGATTCGGTCTTCCAAGGAGTTTGAAATCATATAACAAGTAAATTATCTCAATTTGTTAACATATTTAAGATTGTTTTGCCCTAATGATCACATTGAAATGGGCGACAAGGTTGGTAGTAACAACTGTATTTCCTTTTTCTGCAAGATTATAAAGAGATCTTGATTATTCTTAAGACGAAAAATTGGAGAAAACAAATAACTGCAGATTATCAGTGGACAAAACTAAAAAGGAAATTTGTACATATGTTATTTGGTTTCTATTTGTAATGTTCTGACTTCACGGTAGATACACTGGTTTGTTTATTTTTGCTAAACTCGGTGTAGTTTTAAGTAGCCCCATTAAAAAACTTAATAATACCTCTACCATCAGTATTAATATACAAGAAAACACGTTATCAGAAAATTACAAAGATTATTTATTATTCGACAGACGATCATTTCGTATTTTCGGCGTCGGAGTTATTCTTCGGAGTGGGCTCCTGACATATTACTCAGGGAGCGGTGCTGAATGTATAATTTATTTTTGAAACCGATATTAATGGCTTTCCCCTACAGAGACTTCGGATTAATCTATCACATGCCGGCCATTTTAAATTTTGACGTCAATTTAAAAAATACGTCTCCATCGCCGTGCTGAACAGGTGGTGAGAGAAGGAAAGAATATTCCCCAAGGTGGAAGGAATACATTAAAACAGAACATACGAGGGCCGAGATGGAACAGGAAGGATAAGAAACTTCGGTAGAAGGCCCAGAATCCTCCTCGGGGCTGTGTACATATCAGACCAGTACGATCTACACTGTTTAATTGGCAGATATAATTCTTGTGGCTCTCCGTCTCAATGCTGGACCGGCTACAGCATGCTAATGCCGATGGGTTCACTTTTATTGGATCTAGTAGACCCACCGCATTCTATTCTAATTCGAATTATGATTTATACCAAGTTGTGAAAAAAATACTTTGCACTACAAGACTGTAGAATAAGAATATATGGTAATAGCTATGTCATTTGCATGAAGTATGCTTCCATTTTAACGTTGAAAGATATTAACGTATTGCTTACTTCTAAGTTTTGTCTTAACAAAAGTGCAAATCGTCATACTTATTCGAGGAGGGTGTAGTTGATGTTCACGCCTAAAATTAGAATTCGTCTTATAAACATTTTTATATAATTTCTGACTGATTCTGGAAAAGAAATAATTGACTCCTTGGGATTGACTGCATCTAGAATTTGCCATGTGTTTCCGATATTAAAAATATAATGCCGCTGAGCCGTACTGTTAAAATATTTACTGGCATGATTTCAGGAATGAGAAAATAATTTTCAATTAATCCTAGTAGGGGGAATTGCTTAATAATTCGAATGGTTTTTTCATTCAATGTAGAGTTTTGTCTAATGTTTATTTGGGGTGAACTAATATGGATGGAGGGAAAAATGTTCTGGCTGAGTACCTATTGCTCAAAGATCACTTGTCAGAGATTGTCTCTACCATAATAATGTACCACCATACCAGCCACATTGTAAAACACTGGTTTTACTGAAGATTTTAAATTTGCAGTTAAAGCGCTAATTTAAACCTGCAAGGAAGGTTTACAATCAAGGGCATCGCTGTTTTTAGCTGCCGAGTTGAAGGACGAAGATGAACATTTAAAAAAATTATTTTATAAAAGAAAATCTAATATAGTGAGTTAAATCAAACCTCATTAACCTTAAAACACTATATTATTTGTCATTTATTCATGCCCTTTAACACAAGTAAAAAAATAATATGGTCTTTGTTGTTTAGAGATAAAATTTTTTAATTGTTTGTAGTTAAAATAAAAAATACAGTGAAATATCAATTGTCAAAATCCATCTTGTTACTACACGTCGTAACACCTTACATTCACTTTAGTGATGTGCTTCACCCGAGATTACAATCTGCTTTTTTCATTCAAGCAAATCCATACATCAAAATTAAATCCCCCTTTTCAAAATTTACATTGCACTTATTGAAAATTAATTACCGTGGCTAATAAAAAAATTATCCCGGGTTGCATAATGACCGATCTGGGGGGAGGGCGGCCGATTCGCCCTCGGGGATTAGCCGGTAGATCAGATTACGGACCTAAGAATAACAAAAAAGAAATATCCCGGGATAAAAAATTCAAAAACATCAGCTCGCCCACGGGGTCCGCGTCCGATAATTTGAATCGGTTAACAACTGCCTTTCGTGCCGTTTTCAGAGATTCCATTTGCGTTTTTTCCTTCCTTAAAGATCACGAATTATAAGCGCATGCAGAGTCGCTGTTTGGACAGCTAATCCACGGCCGGGAGAGTTAAGCACGAGTGTATTATCCGACTGCCACTAAAACACACTTAGTTTAAAATAAGCAGAAGACAATAACAATAAAATTTACAACAATCAATTTACAAACTAAAATTGTTATTCCTTAATAAATATTTATCATGTGGGGTTCGTCACATTACAATTTTTATATAATATAAAATTTTTTATTTATATAATA
>CM077105.1:30387845-30421032 GCA_039619505.1 Cimex hemipterus | reverse complement strand
GAATACAGTAGACTGGCTAGATATGCACAGTTCATGGGGCTATTTATATAAAATTTAATAAAAATAATTTATATAAAAAAAATATGGAATTATTTTATTTGTTATATCCCACAATTTTCCTTCAATAAAAACATAATAATTTTTATTACATTTTAATACAATTTATAATAAAAATAAAAATGCTAGGGAAAGTAAATACTCCAAAATTGGCAATATCCTTATTCATTTTTGAACATTTTATGTTAGTAAGCTTATAAAAAAAACTGTATTTTTTACGAACCTGTCAAAATAAAAATTTCCTAGAACAGACCCAACATTGCAGAGGTGTAAACGTTACAAGGCATAAAAGTAGATTTTATTTCATTGGAAGAAAGTCTTGATTTCACCCAAGAGGGGAATTGGCCTCTGAGAAGTTTCGCGGACTCAAGGAGGCGGAGTCGATTTTATTGAGTGATTCATTGTATCGCCGTGAATTAAAGGTTGCGGCAAGGTAAAACCTACGATCGGAACGTGTGTTTGCCTTCTTTTCGAAATCGGCTTCCTCAGTTGAGCCGTAATGAATCCGCCGAGAGTTGCACGACCCCCAGGCTAGATCCAGACCGTCTTCAGAAAATCGTGTAATATCTAATGAGCGGCCCCACCGACCGAGCTGGTTAACTATAAAATGTCCCACTCATCGGAGGATAATCGGGCGAAAATTGCTTTCTCCAAGCGGACATTCGCCTGGTTCGAAAGCACTCACGAAGCCTGGAACTTACGACACTCGATGCGGTAGGTACCGGGGCAATTGTTTCTCACCATTAACACCGAATGCCACGGACACAAAACTCAAATACCGATTATTATCAATATTATTTACAACCTACATCGTGCCTTACATAAGTCAATTCATTCATACCAACCTAACTTCTTGAGACCGTAAAACTCGATACAATCTAAAATCAGGTTTAGAATCCATGTCGATATTTTATTTAAAATTTTATTACGTTGGTAAATAGTAAAATATTATGAGAAAGAAAAAGTAATTCATTTTTGATAAAAGTAATATAGTACGTGTTCGTTTTTAGTAATTATTTTACTAGTGATGGGTCAATTAAATTAGTTGACTCTGATTACTCATTTCTAACATAAACCCTTTACTGATCATTCTGCCTCAAATTAAAATTTAATTAAAAATAAATTATAGCTTATTTTTTAATTTGTTTCTGTACTCATTGGTATGCATTATGTACTGCAATGAAAAATGGAGCACCGGTTTAAGGTAGCGCTCAATCATTGAAGAAATGAACCTTATCTTCTTACTGTAAGTACACTACCCATAAAAAAAGAAAAAAAATTTAACAGGAAACATGGCCAAATTTGTAAACGCATATGCAATGTTTGGCAGACATCATAAGAAGTAGTATTAGTAAGGGATATCTGACTTAATTATGACTAATGACAGTTGATAAATTTAATTTTAAATTATTTCCTTTTTGTTAATCTTATCTGGATATGTAAGAAAAAATAAACAATCAATTAAGTTTTTTAATATAAAAATTATGCACTTCAGCCAGTTGCCGAGTTTATCCGACCATTGGAATTTTAATTTAAGTCCAGAGTAATATAGATGAAATTATACGATATTCAAGATTTTCGGCAATAACAAAAGTCGGCGAGGATCCCGCTATGGCTCGCTTTCATCGTTTTAAGCCTTCCCCCTTTAAAAGGCAGAAGGTTAATATCTAAAGGGTGAAATATAAAGGGTTGGTCATGTTTGCTTCTGTTTGGCAAAAGTTAAGGGATGATTTGTAGTGGAAAGAGAGGCGAGGAAAGGCCAAAGGGGGGACAAAGGTCCTATTGTTTACTCAACCCGTAATTTAATAAGAGGAGATTTTTGCACGGATAATCGCATTAATAAGCGACAGGGGGCGTGTACTTGGTGGTCGTCCGCGCGTGAAATATGGTTACAATGGGCTAGCTTGTAACGACGTTACCAGTCGCCGCTACCTCTCCGTTTCGAGAAGGCCCATCCTCCGTGATACAAAAACCTCCCCCTTTCCTTTCGGATTTACGTTTCAATGCGCCTCATTTGTTATTCAAATTCGTGTTTGAATTTGAAAGTCATAGTGACGTAATGAACGGGTCGGGACAGAAGAATGTCACGATTAGTACTACGGCCGGACAATATCCGAGAACGTCCAACCTGTCAAACAGTCATTAACCCCTAAGTCAAACCGGCAAATTGCACTTGTGAAACTCTTTTCATAAAAACCGACACCAGCCCCTGTCTCTTATATGGCATAATAATAGCCATCCGGGGCCGCGATATTGGGTCTTGAAGTAAAGTTTTCTTTCCAACACTAACCGGTGACATAGGCCTTACACACTTGAATAACAAGCAATTGTTTTTAATCTCCACAAATACTGGACAATGTATACAGTCAAAAGATAAATTCTACAGAATGTTTACAGGCACGCTTTTAGTATCAAACCACAAAACGATTAGCTCTCATTAAGATGGGAGCCATGGGATAAAATTAATTTTAGCCGACATTGTCTTTACTTTTTCTACGTTAGCCCAACGTGCACTTCTTGGTTGGTTTTTATTATTATAATGTAGGCTATGGAGAATAGTTTTGTTCATAAATGGAAATTTTCACGCTGCGTCTTGTTTGTAAGATTCATGGTCTAGGAGTGTTCGATGTGAAGTGTCAGACTGTTAATAAGTGAAGAACATCATAATTTAAGCTTTTCATCGGAATATAAAATAATGATTAGGTATTGCATTGATCTATAGTAACGAATGGATTGGTTAGCATACGAACACTTTTCATAAAAACATACTTTAGCCCAACCTCTTTGAGGAGTGTGTAAAATTAATTATCAGAAAAATCTCATAATGAAGAATAGTTATCCATGGACTGGCAATAAAACGAAACATTTAATGTAGAAAGAATACATAAATTTAAAACAACGTTTTGTAGAGGGATGAACAATTGAAAAACCGTTGGATCACCCTTGTACACGTTTCGCCTTGACAAACACACGCTAGACCTAAAATCTCCCAAAGGAAAAATAATCATTGAATGGCTATTTGGGAAGCGTTAAAACATATGAAGTATCATCATGAAAAAATTCTAATTTGAGAACACCTAATCATTCTGATTATAAAACACTGATCAGCCGATCTCCCGTATAGAACACATATCACGCTAGTACACTTGTTATAAAAATATGCACTTGTCCAGGTTTTATATCACCTAAGAAATACTGCTAAAACCGCAGAAAAAAAGTTACCAAAGAATTGTTTGAGAAGTGGTAAAAAATGAATGAATGGAAAAAAGAAAAAATTGAGAACAGCTTTTTTTTCATATAGATCATAAATTTTTCTATGCAACTGATCAGGCGAAGAGCTGGGCAATTCATGCAAAGAATAGTTGGTTCGCACGCACCTTGTTATTACTTCAAATGCAAGGGGTAGAATTATACTGTTGTCCCATTGAATTAACAAGCATTATGAAGCACGGAACTGTAATTAAAACGAGGAATGAAGCTTTGAAGTATGGGCACCCGACAAAATCTTTAAACAATCTATTTTGCATAGATAAGTACATTCCTATAGACGGTCCCTATAAAGACCTATGATGGAATTTGTATACAATTGTGAACGTAGATTTATTCCAGGAATAAATTCAACAGCCACCATTCCTATATGTTAAATTTAAAAAAATAATACAATCTACTTGCCCAAAATAGATTTATAAATTTATTTTGAATGTAATACCATCTTCAACAAACAAGTTATTAAACATATTGTTAACATTTAATCGTGTAATGTTAAATCTATTATCATACAAACATAATAACTATACAAATATTTGTAAACCATAAAAGTCAATTTAATAGAGCATCTTTTTCATCCAAAAGGTTAATCCTTGGTATATTATTCGCTCTGACTAAAGGAAGCCTGTTCAACTACTTGATCCGCCTATAGTCCCTATTCCCTATATTATGGTATAATAATATCGTTCGCGACATTAGTGCTAATAAAATAAATCTGTTAATTTAATATCGTGTTATAACGATATTTTAACTAGGGTATCAGTTGTTTTTTTAAAATTAGTTCAAATATAAAATTAACCGAATTGAAGGAAGACACGTCCAATATTTTATTCATCTGTTATACAAGTGATTTAAATACATGTTTTACAAATAACGCTAGTTTCTTATGTTTTATTAAAAATCAAAACTTACGATCCGGTAATGGTAACACGGAATGGTTGATCAATATTATCCTAAGATCGCAAGGTCTTAGCCTCGTTTTTTTACTGTATAATATATGTAAGAACAAATTTTAAAAATAATAGGTCATCTCCAACAGGTTTCTATTATAACAATTTTATACAGGGCCTTATGAAAAACAATAATTTTTTCTCGATCAAGCGGGAAAAGAAGCAGTGACAATGCCGCATGACCCACGAAACTGGCAAGACATGACCGACTCAGTAAAATCGACAGTGTAAACATGGGTCAAGGAAAACATAAAAAAAAGGAGTCAGAATTATTACCAAACGTTGAAACATAAGCCCTACCTACCTCACATATACGGGTCGTCGACTAGACGACATGTTATTAGAAGAAAAGTGACATACCCTAACTTGTATCCTAACAATTTTTTAGCGTAGGGGATGTATCTATTATGAACGAGAGTATAAGGGCAGGTAAGAAATTAACAAAAGAATTTAATTAATGCATATTTAAGAATAAACATAGGGGGGTCAAACAGGTCCTAACAGAGTTAACATGGTTAACACAAAGATCGTGAAGATCTCCCGTTTGAGACGTGTGAGAGTAGACCTATATTGAAGAAGACGTTACTTGTCTGATGCATTCCACATTTAAATGAATATTTTGCAAAAATGGTAGCTGAAAGTTACAGGAGTGATCTTTCGTCTGGATCTTACACTTGTAAATCTAATACATTAATGACAATTAATAGTACCCATCCAATACTACTTATTACTACAAAATTGTTAGTTTATTTAGAAATCGTGAGATGAGGTCTGGTGTGAAGTAGGTTTCAGGAAGTCATTTTCTTTATCGTGCCAACGTTTCGATCTTTATTGAAATCATCATCAGGGATCAAAGTGTTTGTCTTCTGTGTAATTGTGCCATTCTTGCGTGTCGTGTCGAGAGTCCTTAAGATGATTTCAATAAAGATCGAAACGTTGGCACGATAAAGAAAATGACTTCCTGAAACCTACATCACACCAGACCTCATCTCATGATTTCTAAATAAATATCGATTAACGGTCACTAATTGCCGCACAAATTTTAAACATGTAATGATAAGACAAGAAGAAACAAAATATTTGAAAATTCCATTCTTTGTTTTTATAAAACTTAATCAGAAAATAATTTTGCAACAGCAAAACAGAATGACCTCCTTACTCCAAATGATCTTTTTTAATAGCCCCTTCGATCCGAAAGAAAAAGGAAGCGGAAATGCTTAGTTTGATTATCGGTCTTCCTAGACCCGGCATTTTATGGTATAATAATAGTATTGAAGGTATTGGTTCGGACATAAAGAACAGCCTATAGTTTAATAACTACGTTTTTCTTTGTAATATCTTTTAACTAAGGCAATAACCTATGATTATAATTTCATTTAGCTTTAAAAAACATTTAACGTATAAAATTATCAGTTTAAAATAAATCCATGTTCAATATATTCTAACTATCAATATAATGAAGTAAGAATTTGGTACGAATGTTTGCTGAGGAATCAAATAAAGATAGTTTATCTGAATTTTACAGACAATGTGCTATTAAAAAAATAATGCAAAAGTCATTAAGAGCCAGACTAACATGCAAGAACAATAACAAATTATATTTATTTTACTGTTTCAAGTCATTCCTAGTTTCAGTCATCGTTACTTACCTTTTCAAAAAGGTTAATTTAACTACACTGCACTACACATTTTGGCCATATATAAACAAAACCGGAGGATCTGCATTTGTTTTGTTTTTTTATTTTATTTTTGTTAATAGCCACATACAACTCAACAAAGAACCAGGAAACGGAAGCCTGTCTGATTATCGGCCCGTCTAGACTCGCTCAATAGGAACCGTTCATTACGCTAATAGAATATTTATAAATTCAAATAATCATCGGACAATATTAACAAAAGGAAAAAAATTGAATTTTATATTGTGGTAGTTTGTTAATTTTCCCAAAGCGTTCTTTTTCAAAGTATAATTAAATGTGTAGAGATTAGTGACCGTAAATAGATAAATATTCAGATACCTGAATAAATATGAAAGTTGTACAAGTATTACTACAATGATAGTAAATGATAAATGTATAATGTGTTTGCAGGCACATATTATAGTACTATTGTGAAGTTAGATGAAGCCTTTCTTCAACTTTAGTTGGCATGACAATATAATTTTGACATTTCTACCTTTGGTCTCCCAGGAAGTGTACCAATAATTTTGTCGTTAGCAAATAATAATCTACAAATAAACAATCCTTCCTTTAAAGCCCTTATCTCCAGCAGGAAAATAATAAGTTGATTAAAAAGAGATGTTTCCAGTTATTTTAAAATTATAGACTTAAGCCAGGCTTGTTTCGTAATTTTGTGATAGTGACCTTTCTTTTTTTTACAAACTGAAATTTCTTTTTTAATATAAATTATTTGTTGTATAAAAACATTATTTAAAAGCGTTAGTACCAGCGGGTTAGACGAATTAATCATCGTTATGGCCTCATAATTTTCTTTACTCTTATTTCGAACTAAGACTAAACCGATTAAAAGTATTCCTTTTGAGAGTAATAAGTAACGGTTTAGGACCGACTGGTCTCTGAAGTGGCACATTTGAGCAGATTACTGTCGGCCCATCATTTACTCTTGAACATTCCAAAACGACGAAAAGCTCGGCCCTCTCGGGTATCCTGTTTGGAGACATTTGTTTTTAACAAAGTATCAAAAAAGATGTACGGACCGGCCGAAAGAGGCAACGTGAGACAAGGGCTGGATTAGGGGTTACAGGTAAAAATAGAGGCGCCTGCATTGGCAGGGCGGCGGCTTGATTGGGGTTGTGTCCTACCGTCCAGAAATGTGCAGGTTTGAAGGAAAAAACGTGATTAGTTGTAGCTGTTTATTTTTTGTAAAGCCCATGATATGCCTATTAGTCCAATCGTTCTAGTCTCATATGATTCATGTTCGTTTGTACTTAAAACCTAAATAATTCTACACGAATATTCTACAGGTTTGATTTGTTCATGTCAGTAATTTTCAAATGCAAAATAAATCTGTATGGGAGGGAAAATAAGTCAAGATGAAAAATTGAAAAAAGAGTAATAAAGAGAGAAGGAGATGGATGACAGAAGCAAAGAGGGAGATAAATAGATAGGATAGATAGATAAGAGAGAGAGAGAGAGAGAGAGAGAGAGAGAGAGAGAGAGAGAATGATAAAGTGGTTGTAGTTAATTAAACACTAAACAGCGTAAATTTTATAACTTGGTGAGCATTGAGTTTATTTTGCAAAGCAAATGCATAAATTTTCCCACCAGGAAATGTTTTCTAAAGTAAGGGATACGTTCAAAATATTCTTCCGGTAGATTTAGCTTTCTCAGTAGATCCCATATACTGTTTGGCAATATCACTACTGTATAGTCCACGTAAATCAAATTCGGATGTATATTACACATTCTAAGACAGAGCGTAAATATCAAAAAAGAGCCAAAATAACATGGCGCTAAACGGACAGCTCTGTCTAAAAAATTCTGAGGTGTCTTTTTGTCTCAGTACCCCTGAAGGACTAAACGGAAAAGAGAGTAAAACATACAAGTAAACGTAATGCAAAAAGCCAATTTACTCAATTTAGGTGTACTTCACTTCGGCTCTTGCATCAAATGCACTTTTTAGGTCTTCAAGGAAATAATAGATCTAGGTTGTGGATGTAGAATAGTCCTTGCAAAATCTCATTTAATACTTTCTTTTCAATCACAAAGGCGTGAATTTCATTAAGTAGTAAACCGAAAAATATTTTTGATACTTAGATGTGTACAAGATTTAGGTACGGATCATAGTTGGACACATCATTTTAACCTACAAAAAAGTGGAATTATAATATTCATAGTACAGTATACACCTTAGTCATTATCATTACTGGATGTGTAGCGGTTGTAAAATTGTAGTAATTTAAGTCATTTGTGCACTGGCGATACCAATTTGTTTGTACTATTAGGTTAATTAAAATTGTACTAAACGTTCAAACTGGAATAATATCCATTATTTTGCTCTTTAAGCAGTACAAATCGATTCAATAATGATTTGATTTTGTTCTCGACCGACCGATCCGGGGTTCATCTCGCTGAAGAATTTTCATTGTGCTTGACCCCGCGTGTCAATTTTAATTTGTCCGGCGTAACAATTCCCGTCTTGTACCGCAATCAGTGGGTAACGGGTCAGGGTCACGACAAGGCTCCGAAACGGCAACGCTAGATATAGTTGAGGACTTAACGCACTCGACAGCATAACAGTTATTCATCAGTAAAAGGTGGAATGAATACCTTACGCATCATTAGGAAAACAACTAATACACATCATGCTTATAGCCGAAGTACATGAATTGATCTATTATGAAATCTTCTCTAATGACGTACAAATATAAAAGGAAATAAGGATTACAAGCCAAGAGATTTTTTATGGATAAGCAACAAGAAATTTAACTGTTAAAATATATAGGATAATTGAATGCTTAAAATAGTGATTAAATTTAATCATAAAACTTTACTTTGAAAAGTAAATTGGTACTACGATAGGACAAAATCTTTTAAAGAATGATACATTTTAATTTACGCAATAGTAGTTTAATAATTCATAAATAACATCTTCATATATATGTTTATTTTTTGTTTTTTTGTTTGAACTATCATTAAATCGCTGTATTACAAATGCCAAGGTTCATGAATTCAATGTGTGTAAAGGTAATAAGAATATTTTGATTAATAAATTTTTAAATACGAAAGGTAAAAATTCCCATTTAGACCTACAATACAGCTGCCATTTGTATGTTTAATTCGATAAGGATATAAAAGTCCGCAAATATTTTGAAATGTAATGAGAAAATTCACACATTTTGACTAAATGGAGTAAGCAATTCTGGATTTTATGATACGCAAAATGTACCGCTATTTTGTTTTATCATTGTCGCTAATGATTTGCACTGAGAATTTTGTAGTCAAACTAAATAATAGAACAACTAACTTTGCGAAACAACAAAGTTTGATCGCCGAGTGTTTCATTACAAACTCTATCTATTATTCTGTCTGATGAAGTTTAAATAATAAGCCTGGAATTGGTAAACAATCAACAAATAAATTCATTGATCTTAAAGATTTAAATGACTGGAGAATGTATAGGCGAGAGAGCCATTATATACACTTTGCGCAGTGGCGATAGTGAGATGCGATTATTACTAGTTGGAAACTATAGTCATTCTGGTTATTATTTTGAATCAAAAACATTAAACAGCATAGCTGAGAACGAGTTTGTACGATTTATCATTATTCCCTTCTTGAAAATCTCCTGTCCATAAATCCCTCGACATACCACCAAACGTTTTACAGGCAGGGCATTCTTATTTCTTAGACATGTTGACAAATAAATTTAACCGGGGTTAATAACATCGCGAAAAATGCTAGTTTGGGAAAAGGTGATCCAAAGGTAGATTTTTCGTTCATTTGTTTGTTTAAAATGAATAATTGTCCGAACATATTTTTGACATAGATTATTACAAAGTCATGCTAGTATCTTGAATATTCTAATTAAGCATTTTCCAGCGTGCATTTTGAAACATTCTCTTTGCTTCTTCTTCTTTCCCCTGGAAGGTTTGAACGGTTTTGTGACTAACTAGCTGATGTAGCGAAAGTACTTATTCAGTATAGTCAATATAGTCAATAGAAAGAAGAGAGAGAGAGAGAGAGATGATGAACGCTTTATTTATCAAACACACAAGATTTAGTCTAAAGGACCATTCTTACACCTAATATGAAATACTATGGTTACTAATTTTACTGTGATTCTAATTTCTTAAATAATAATTACTTTGAATACCTTATTTTGTGGTCAATATGTTCCTTTCGCATTGAACTATGTGCTATTTACTTAAAATTGCTTATTGAAATATATATATAATATATTTTATAAAAATTTATATAATAATTACAATTACAAAGAAAATTACTAGTAATATGGTCAATTGATACTTATTACTAATTAATTATTAAGTGTTGCAAATCATATAGAGCAATCAGAAAGCGAAAAAGTTATGGAGGGAGGGAGAGAAAGAGTGTTGGTGAATGAATTTGAACTTTGAAATATGGTCTTTTGCATGCTTTACTTAATAATGTTAAGTAACCTGTCTAGTTGCCAATTATGGCACCTAACCATCTTTCTGTTATATATTTTTTCTGCCTTTTTAGTAAGATATATGTTTACTTTTCCCCCCTCATCAAAGTTTTGTCTTTGGTGAAAATATAAATACCCTCCATTAACCAATTTGTCATCGTTTGTTAAGTAAATACCCGATTCTGATTGACTTATGTATTGAATTTTTGTTTTCTGTGTGATATTCCTATAATGAAGCCATAGTAGACCGAATTATGATTAGCAATAATTTTACAGTGTAAATGTTAAACGTTGAGTTATTTTATCAACGGCTTCCATATAATTGTGTCCTATAATGTAGAAAACATTTTTTTAACTAATGATTGAACGTTGGCTTGTAGCTTCATTTATGTCTATTAAGTATCAATCTGCAAATCGGCTTATGGTAAAAGAATAATATTAAACTCGTTTTGGGCCTAAAATGTTAAGGTTGTAATTGATCTTGCATAAAGATTTACTGTTTAAAATAGGTCTGCTTGCTAGACTGAAAATATAAGACAACCTTTAAGAATTCATCTATTTTTAAACAATAATAGAAACGGCACAAAAACGAAGATCCATTCACCTGATACAGGTAAAATTTTTTTAGCTACTGGATTCACCCTCTTTGGAAACATCTAAACAGACCGATAAAGCTGGCGAGAATCGACGCTAAGAGCGGCCATTAGCTTTTAAACAGCAATTATTTTATGGCCTTGTCATACCTTTTGATGTGCTTCGGCTTCCAATTCATCTGGATATTTTTTTCTAGGCCCGCGTGTTTTTTTTTACTACCTGGTCCACCTCCGTGTTAAAATCTATGTTTGCTTGTGACATGCGACTCGGAAGGGTGTCCTAAATAGGGCCGTCTCTAAAGGAACATTATTTTATTAAGAGGCCGAAAAGAAGGATGCAATTTGGCACATGTTAAAGGCAGGAAGAGGGCTATTACTTTTCTCTGTCTCTCTAGGATTTTCCCCCTGTTAATTTATACCCAATTAAAGAATATTTTAAATATTAACTTTTTTAGCGGCTCACCAGTTAAGAAGGAAAAGACAATTAGTTTGAAATCTGTTAGAAATATTATGAAGGAAAAAGATATGAATAATTCAAAGAAGAGTGGCTGATCTTTTATTCAGAATTTCGTTTTTGTTAAGATCAAAATGAATAGTAATTATAGTCGTGATAATATACATTGTTTTTTCTTTTGCAAGAACTGATAAACAATTTTTAATAGGCTAATTAGTGTAGTATATAAATTTGCACAACTAACAAAAGAACAAGTACAATTAATTCCATCCTTATTTTTGAGAATATTTTATTTACTGGATGATCTTCTCAGAATACACCTTAATTAATGTAATTTTTCGTCTCTATGAAAATAATTTAAGCATTTGAAGAGTTTTAGTTTCAAATAATAGCTTCAGACTTGGATAATGTAATCACAATAAATGCAAATGCAATAAGATGAAAATATTTTCTTGTTCCAAAATAATAATAAAAAAAAACAGACAAAAATTTCCATTGAATAATGATTTCACTATACGATTCTAATATTTTTTAACTTGTTACCGATTTTTCACATTCGATCTCCCAAATTAGTGGCCGCTCTGATGTCAGTCTAATGACAATTGGTACGACTTGTCAAATGATTCTTGTATTTTAATATTTTATGTGGCATTTTGTACTGATTTTGTATGTGATTATTATTATTTAGGAAGTATAAGATTGTCATAAACGAAAACTGTTGTATAGCCTATGTTGCATGAGTTTTTATTTACTAGTAGAGGGAATTGCTATTTCAATGTTTAATATTTTTATTTCAATAGTTAATGTATCGATGCTATTTCCTAAATGCTATTCGATATATCCCATAAAAACCGTAGTGACTCTTTATTGTTTATAGTAATTTATAGTTACTTATATGACGATTGTTTTATATTTTATTTGTTATAATATAAGTTTAACGCATATTTCAGTCGCAAGTATTGGCTGAAAACAATTCCCACGCCGCGACATTGCAGGAATATTCACCGTATCTGCCATCGGCGTCGCAGCGGATTCGAAAGCTCTTAACCTCTCGGATATATTCCTCAGACACATGAGTGCCATACCGTTTGCCGGACAAAAATTTCCTAAGCCGCATGCCGCGTAAAGTTTGTTAACGAGGAATATCTGAGACGTTATTGGAAGAAAGCATGCGTTAAAAAATTCCAACAGCTGGGAATTGTATTTTATTCAATCCAGTTCAATCTAGGCGAAATGGAAAGGTTGAAGGAAACAGTTTGTCGGGGAAAACTGCTTTCTTCTTTTTACCACCTTGCAAAAAATTGAGTTTGGTGAGGGCGGTTTTCCTTATTCCTGACTGTACAAAATTCGCTTTACGGGAAGCACTTTGTTAAAATTAAGGATACCAAAACTACATTGATAATTGTTTTCTTTAGTAATGAAATGTTTAAATAAAAATGAACATCGAAATGATCAAAAATGGAAATAGTGTTTATAAAGCAATGCTTAATGAAATTACTGTAATAATATTATATATATGATTACATATAAGGTTTTTTTTTTTTGGGGGGGGGGTTAACAACTACGGTAAATATCAGCGCCCTTATGAAAGCTACATTCATATTAATGATGAAAATAAATCATATTTTTACTCAGGGCCCACAATTCACAATTTCAAACGGCCTATTCGTGAAAAAATTAAATAGATACATAGATTAAAATACCCTACATAGGAGACGAGAAATAAAGAATCCCGGTTTATGTGGACTATGTATGATTTTACAGATGACCAAGAACGAGTAAGGGTCAGGAGCTTGTATCTATGGAAATAAACCAGAATATGGAACATATACCATATCTATGGATATGAATATAATTTTTATAATCCTTAAGAAAATATTCCTCTCTGAGATGGAGACTGTGGGTACTGTAACACTGTACCAAAAATATAATCAGTTGGATGTAACCACGAGAATAATATCTATCCACTAGGACAGCCTGGAAAAACTATAAAGTGAACGATCTCTTCGGTAGCAAAGCTCATAGCCAGTTGGGGTTGTGTGAAGGTCCTGTCAGCATTGGAAACAACAACAATTTAGGTACAACGGCATATTGGGCAGAACGGCCACGAATAATTCGATAAATTGGCCAATGAACGGTCGATGAGCACACCCATCGTCCCTAAATCCTTTGCGGCATCCTATGTAAATTATAAAAAAACTAGATTCAGCAGAAAATGTATTAAGTAGAAAGGAGCCTGCGATGGTATTGTATTTCGGGACAGGGAGGAGTGTAAAAGGGACTATCGCGGAACTACCACACTGAGAGGCAAAAAATTGTAGTAAAATCTTGAAAACCTAGTGAGGTTTCTTGCGAAACTTTAGTAAGCCGTTCTATGCCTTGGCGGACGTTCTGGACCAGTGGGAGGTGTCACACGTAAACCAGCTTCTGAAAGTCCTCACCTTAGAGTGCATAAACGGACATTAAATTCCTAACTTTTCAAGTCGGTGCGTGATCTCAAAATCTCTTAACAAGTAAATTCAAAACAATAAATTTCTCGTATTTTTGATATAACCTGGTGGCTACTATTTTCATGGTTTCTTGAATAATTCGCAGAATATTGGTAGCGATGGAAGACCCCCCTGACCCCATAAAGCTGGGTGCACACTAGGTCGGTGGGTAGTAATATGGCGTCCGAGGCTACGAATATACCCTAACTGAACGATTACCGACGCCACGGTGCACATAGGACGGGAGCGCGGCGCGGAGCCCGGTTCCAGATGCCTTCAAACCGACCTAGGCGGGCCCAGCTTAAGCTGGACTTTTTCCACCTTCCCACAATGCTATACCTCTAGCCGAATATGTTTTTCTTAAAATCATTAGTCAAACACATTTGAAACATAAAAATGGTACAACTTAACATATCAACCACCGGAATGTCAGAAAGAATATTTCCAGAAAAACAACAAAGAAGAGATTGACTATTCAACGATTTACTGACAAAATCCTGTTGTAAACACAAGTGTAACATTTTTTATATTTTATTTACTTCTGATCCTTCAAAACGGACAAACATTGTCTAACGTAACAATGGTGAATCGTGTAAAAGGCAATTAAAAATGTTAAGATTGACCACTTTTTTTTTCTTTTTTTTAGCCAATTTTGCTTTTCAGCGTCGAATGATAATGATGCCAAGATACACTCCGCGGGTATATGTTTAGGCTCAGAACAGCAGAAACGAGCCCGACCAGAAGAAAATATGATATTTGGAACTGAGAGAGGAAAACCCAATGTTTGAATTCACGGGAGTCCATGACAAAACTTTGGGATCTGATAACAAGCTTAAAGCTTAAAAATATCATTTCATCATTCGTCGCTGTCGCGTAAAATCGTAAAGGTCTGATGAAAAATAAAAAATTCAGTGATCCACGACCCGAAAAATAATGAAATTGATGTTACCTTTTTAATATGGCAAAGGAAATTTATTATTTGAATTCGTAAGAACTATGCACATTTGAAAGTTGTATTTTAAAACGACCTCTTAACGCTGAACGCAGTAGTAATCAAGTAGCAATTTCTTTTTAGGTTTAAGATATAACGGTTTTAACAATTTTTGTTGCTGGATGCGACAATGTTCATACCCAAAAGTTAAGGATATGTTTTTCAAGAGTGCACATTGAATCCAACAATAGACAATGCAATAACCCAACAATTATTCTATTCGGAAACAAAGCACAGACTTCTGCATCTTTTCTCGGCCGATTCCTTATGTAGTAGGTCAACGTCCATCCTTCGCATGGTCCTGTCCCAGGAATACTGAACAGTACGTGATGCCTTCTGGGAATAAATGTTTGGTGATATTGCCGTCGAGGTTAGTATGCAAGGCCCCGCGGGGGTTACAAAGGACCGCAATTAATTTCCCGGTATGAAACCGACTAATTATTGAAGTATCAATGAGAGTCGGAAGGCGCTTCATCAGAACCCCATTCTGATGAGGAGACTGTTATGCATAAGAAATCCCCGATCCATATCTCAAATAGTAATTGACCGTGTGGCAGTCGTTCCAAAAAGATTTATTTACATTCGTGTCATCACGTGAACCACGATCTTTCCCTAATGGGAAAATTTTTTATAAAAATCATACGCCGTCATAACAAGCGTTTCCTTTAAATATTTTTTAATTGTTCATGATTTTTCCCTTTATACACTTCATAACACAAGTGATTTAATTCATCCGGTACGCATTTGCATAATAAACAGCGATTCCTATTCAAAGGAATGACTAAACTAGTTTACAACTCTTGAAAATTAATAAAGATCGCTGAGGGATGACAAAAGGGAAATGATAAAATCGTACGTCTATTTAGATTTCGTAAGTGGAATGACGAAAAATAATTTTTCGACAATCATCCGGGGCAACAATTAAAACCTCTTCATTATAAAGTGTGGAGGAGTTATTTTATGAAAAAAATTGCAATTAAATGAAGAGATTACCATGACTTTCTCCATGTAATCGCCTTACATTCATTTGCATTAACAACCTTACCTAATTGCTGTCCTCATAATCATGACAAAGAATTAATTACAGAACAGTGTGAGCCAGCTTAAAAATACAAATTAAATTGAAAATTGGTTAACCTCAGGTAAATGTATATAAACAAAAATAAACCCTAGCAGTTATGGGTTCGAATCGCGGCGTAGCTTATGGAATTATATTTAATTGAAAAAATTACGAAAAATGTAATGCTAAGTTGTGGCAATCTGTTTTGTGCTAATCTGGCGGAGATTTAGGTTAAATTATATTATTATAATTGGTGTATGAATTCACCTAACTTCATTATACAGCATGGTATATGAAACTTACCTTTGTCTTAATATTAATAATAATTAATCCATACTTGGTTAGTGGTCATAATTGATCGTAATAATGATTCCGAATAATATTCCTTTCACCTAATATTTTTGATTGAGGTGAAAAAGTAGATAAAGCAGCAGCGTATTGAGTCGAAGGTCGTGGGTTCGAATCCCGCTGGTGACATTAATTTTTCATCTTAACCAAATATCTTATTTAAAAAGCATAATTAATTGGAATAATTAATAATAATTGAATACATAATTTAATCGGTAACTTTCATACAGTGTTACCGAAATACCAAACTTTTTAATTTCAAATTGCCATACCAAATTAACTAACTTTCACGAAACACCTCACATTAAAATTATTTATATAAATATAAAATGAAAGAACATATAATCTGTGGTGTTTAGTGACAGTTAGTTAATGACTATTTGCAGATCGTGAGATGCGGTCTGGTGTGTCGTAGGTTTTAGAAAAACCGGACACTCTCAACACGACAGCAATAAAATTACTAAACAGAAAGTAAGCACTTTGAGACCTGAAGATGATCTCAATAAACGAAACGTTGACACGAAAAAGCAAACGTTTTGCTAAAACCTATTTCATACCAGACCACATCTCACGATATCCAAATAATCAATAATTTTAAAATCCAAGTTGGTCTATGAACGATAAGTAAATATGAATAGAGGAAGTACAATTTCCAACGGTCGAAAACAGATTTGCTTTCATTTATCGGACCCAACCAGCTGGAAAAGCAGGCGAAACTGACCAAAAACCCCGCAAATTCCAAAACCGTATGTGCACACAATGAGCCGGTCGGGTTTGTCACATCTAGCACACCTTGTTCTCGAGGAAAGTCACTTTTGAAAGAATCGCTCGGCTTTCAGAATCGTTTTGTTTTGATAGGAGCCGGCTAAAGGGATGGGAGTGAGGCCGGCTGGGCTTATGACTGACAACTGAACAACAGAAAAGGGGGCGAACGTCCAGGTGACAAGTCAATCTGACCACCCAGACCACCAAGTTCATCAAGTGCCCTAATCCTCCAAGTCGCTTATCCCCGAACGGCCTGTCACAGGTCCCGTTTTTCATAGAAAACCTAAAACTACTGATGGAGTCAAAAAGCCTTTGCTTTAGACGGGCATCTGTCCATTAGACGTTTCTCGGGAAAATGGAAAGTCAGCTGTTGAAAATCCCCTTTAATCCTTTTTATTATTCAAAGGCACCCCAAAAATTATTACTCCAAACTACGTATAGAAAGAAAAAATACATTTACAGAGCTCGTACGTCATTTCAATTCATTGTAAATAATTAGGTTTGTCAAATTAACTGAGGTGAAAATGTATAGCTTGATAACAATTAAAAACGATAATACTCTAACATAATAAGTTTATAATGAAGGTTTTGAAACTCATTTCTACTAGCAAACACAGTTCCCTCTCACACGCAGAATTAACTCAAAAACACTGTTACAAGTTATCTGCCAAGCAAGGATTGTTTTACTCTTATTAAATAATAAAAAAAAAGATTGAATTTGGGGTTTGTCAACCATTATTGTACCGATGCAGATTATTCGTGAGTACAAAAGTTGTCGCACTGGCCTTAGATGCCTTTCTAAGAAATATGTAGTGATTTGTGAGCAATATGATTTTTTCGTTTAGTATAACTAAATATCATGGACATAGGGAAAATATATAGTCTTCTTGCCGGAAAACTAAAAATACCTTCGTTATTTCTCATAATAGCCAAAATGTATCAATTTAAGATTATTGAATAGAGCGGATACGCACGCATTTTGGTTTACAAGAATATACGGCACGATTCGAAGAAAACACTTGGATGCACGGTTGACAAAAATATTGTAGAAACATACGTAGAATGTTTGGCAGATGCTTGATCATCGATATTGGTATAAATCGCAAATGGAAGGTTGTGTAATGAAAATCAAATGTAAAAAGGCCCACTGTCCGTTATTAGCGAACGTTTCTGCCAGATATCCAACACCAAAAAAAAGTTGTAACTTAGCGCATACTAACACAGTATTTGTCTCTAGAAGTTCTAATTATTTGTAGTTAGAATGAATAAAAGCAAGCTGGATTGATTCCAGTTTGGGGTCAGATCAAACTGATAGCAGGATATGGGTATTTTCTTCGGAAGATCAAATTGAATCAACGTGCATCAATCATTTTCGTCCAGTGGGCGGTCAAGGCGGATAAACAGTCGGCATCTGACCCATTGCCCATCTGCGTGTTTATAGCGTGCAGCTTCCTTTGATGTGCGCAGGGTGACAACAATGGTAAATTGTTCCTGATGTCCATTTGCGGCAGATAAAGTCTATTTCTTTTATTTTGTTTCAAAGGGAGGGAATCGTGTTACAGCCGTGTCGACGTACAACTGCCGTTCAAGTTCTCATCCTCTGTGCGGATGTTTTAACAACAATAGTGATATTAAAGATTGAATGAAAACTCTAAAAACACAGGTGGTTAAAACCTATAAAGTAACGCCATTGTAAGACCAGTATACTCCGATATCAGTATAAAAGTAATATAATTTATTTGCAAAGTGTTAGGAATTTTCTGATTAGAAGCTAACAAACCGGAAAAAAATATTAAATTATCACTGCTAATATTTTACACTCTTGCCGAGTCTCTCAATCATAGTTTATCGTGAATAAATTCAAAGGAACGGACACGTGATTAATGACTGTTATGGCTCGGCAAGGAACACAGCGTTGATGGAGATTGTTGCAAGTGTGCAATATTTATTCGAGGACTGGACGCCTACGAAACACATCTCACAATTACCCGATATAAATCCATTCGGTGGGCTCTTAATATAAATATGTTGATAGATTCATGGTCAGGATATTTATAGACGGGCTTTTGCCCTCAAACGCCGCCAACGCTGGCTTAACTGGTCCGAAAGGCACGGACAGACTAACGCTAAATGATAAATTCGAAGGGGTTTCAAAGAAACCCTAATCGATTGTGGAATTAATCATATATTAGATGTTTTGATTCTAAAGTAATGGTTTAAGTAAATGATGAATGTTTTACAAATCTCTCACCTTCCCAGCATTTTTTTCTTTTTTCCTACTTAACCCAATCATTCCACCTTTCTTATGTTTCATAGTTTGTAAACAATTCATTTTACATTATTTTATTGATACAGTACATTATAGTTTCATATTTATTTAGAAATCGTGAGATGCGTTCTGGTGTGATGTAGGTTTCAGAAAAACACTTTCTTTATCGTGCCAACGTTTCGATCTTTATTGAGATCATCTTCCTGGTTCAAAGTGCTTGTCTTTTGTGTAATTTTGCCATTCTTGGGTGTCGTGTTGAGAGTGCCCTTTATAAACAAGGTGATTTTTCCTCTTGCCGTATTTTGTAAACTTTTATTTCTCTCGTATTTCTTGGGCACTCTCAATCACTAATCACGACATGGTTCCATACGTTTAAAAAATGAAAATAAAGCAGCGCATATAATTTATGAGTCAATAAAACTAATTAATCGCACATTCTGAGTTGTACGTGCATTATTTCTGCATATAGATCAAGTTACAATTCGTGTTTTCACAATATAGCAGTAGTTTGTTAGTTGGTAATCAAGCATGAGAAGACCCACAAAGAAGTGTATTAATCGTGCAGAAAGATGTAGTAAACAAATTTATGTTGTGCGCTGAGTTAAAGATATTCACGCTCTATTTTCCACAGATATAGAAACATCCCAAAATAATTAAGGTGGTAGATTATATCAAAGCGAAAGCTTTCTTACTAATCCACTGAGAAAAGGAAATTTGATCGGCAGACGACTAATTTTCAGGTTCATCACACAAAACAAGATACAAATATTGTACTTTTGAAGATTTAGAACATTTGAATAACAATCTCAATTTTTTTTAGAGTTTACTGAAAATATTAATACGATTATCAAACTCTTTCCTTCTCCCTCTCTCTCTCTCTCTCTCTCTCTCTCTCTCTCTCTCTCTCTCTCTCACACACACACACACACACACACACACACACATACGTACGTACACACACGCACACATACACACACATGCATACATAATTAAATTGCAAATTGCATACTTCTGGTGTAGTATAATTCATGTTAAAGTTCTGTTGACAAAAATATTTGAAGGGAAAATCGAGTGAAAAATATATTTAAAAGACTAAATTAAAAAATTAGTGGATAATGGCAAACTAGAAATTACTACCTACAGTGTTCCTATCAAATAAATATTTCGGATATGATCGATATACTTTCTTTTATTATCGAAAGAAAAGGAAATTGGGAGGGGGTGAGTAGAAGGCTATTACAGTTTATGCTCCAATAAAAAATGATTTAAGCCTATTGTCGATAAGAAAGGTAGAGCAAAAAGAGCTTCCCTACATAATTAATTCAACATCAAAAAGGGGATAGCCTTTTAATTCTATAGATCTTTAACAATGTCTTAAAATTTATATATTAACAAAGTTGATTACCCAGTAAAGAGTTGGAAGCCTGCCTAATAAAGCTTTTTATGAAAGAAAACCTTTGGCATAATGGCACAGTTTTAAAATTTTCACTGTTTCTTGGCTCGGGGAAAGTAGCCGGTTCATTCATTTTTCATTTTAAAAAAAGATTTAAAATCCCTCTTCATCTTTAGTAACGGCCTGTCGGAATTAATATTTCACTGCTTCTAGATATTTAATATTAATTCCCGTTACAAACTTAACGGCCGGTAAAACGGTGAAACAATAAAATTCAAATAACGTTGATTTTTGCCTGACACCATAATCGTTCCTTTAGGCTTCGACTTGTTCTAACAAATTTTCCCTAAATTATAACGTTTCATCCTATCGTAAATCGATCTTTTGAAGAAAGGTAATTTTTCTTATTGTCCGAAATATCTAAATAAAAACAAACGAAAAAATCAGCAATGAATTTTTGTTTTTGAGCATATCATTATTAGGTCATTTTTGCCTAGCTGTTTGTAACAACCAGTAGTCTGGTTTGTTTGCGTAATACTGGTAGTGGAAAACGAAATGCCGAAGGCCCTGGGCAGATATTCCCTGACCTTTAAAAGGTTAATATTAAACCTGAATTATTTCTAAATGTGGAAGTAGTGTGGCAAGCGTAAATAATTGTTGAACCAGTTTTGCCGGTTTGGACCGTCTCGGAATAGGCAAGCCGCAAGGGTTCAGCTATCTGTTGCACTTCAGCGAGGAGGAGACCTGCAATTAAACGGAAATACCGACATAATTCTTTACCCCTGAGGGAATAACCAATGGCAAAACAGAATTCACGCAAAAACGTAAGAAATCATGATATTCTGGATTTCAGACTATGTAGATAGTTTGGCGTGATCTTGGCTATTTTGCAGCAACCAAATGCTCGAATTGATTTAGTTTTTGTTAATTTAATCTTCATTAACTTATTTTTTATTCACGTCACAAATAAAATAAACAACCTATCATGTGCTTCTATAAGTGGACCGCGGTGACTGAGAGGTTTTGAATGACCAGCTTTCATTTCGCACGGTACCATTCTTACATTTAGCTTAGCCCATAGATTTCTTTTATTTAATTGTCAAAAAAGGGAAAATATTATAAACTGGTTTGAAACCTCTTCCACTACACCAAACGATAATAGACTTCAAGCACTAAGATCAGATTTTCAACGATTTGATGTCACTGCACATTACAAAGATTTGTTTTTTAGATAATGACAATATTAATAAAATTTGTTTTTCTTTTGGATATTATTTGCTTTACTGCAGTTATATAATGGTACATTTCCTCATAAGTGAATTGCAGTAAAAATAGTATTTAATAAGCTATTTGTAATTCCTGTATAAACATTACAAACCATTGTTTGACAGTTGTCATATAAATCATTCATTCCAACACAAAACGCAGTATTTTAAGTCAACTGTTTTAGGAATCAGAATAGCTCAAATTTTAGGTAAAACTACATATTCTTAGCAGTGAAACATAAAGTTCACCGTTGGTTTTTCGTTTCCAAATGGAGTTTGTTAATTAATAAGGTTCTCACTAAGCATTCCATTCTTTCTTCTAGCTTAAAGATATATTTTCAGCTTTTACAAGTCATAATAAAGGTTGGTATGCAGTAAAATTTTGTTTTCGCTCAACGAATCGCCCCTTCTTACTCTTTTACGTAGATATCTGGCAACCGTTGACATTTTGTAGCATCCGTTAGTGTTTTGTTTAAATTAATCAACCATCTATACGTGACGCAATAAGTTACATCACTGAGGGGTTCGTAACATCATATCGAGTGGGTAATCTATCCAACGTATTACCAATTTATCTACTGATAAATGATAAAACTTTCACAACAAATTATTAATAATTCTCACTCTCTGAGATCAGACCTCGAGGCCATTGTTTCTTTCGATGACGTGAAGGATTATTGGAGAGATTTAAAGGAAAATTGAATTGGAAGTGAGGATTAAAGTAAGAATGGAGGTTGGTGTGGAATTATTTATTGCTATATCTTACAAGAACTTTAATAAAGGGAGCAAGTAGGTCGTTGTAAATGGTGTTATGGCACAGAATGGGGTGTGGAAAGTAGACCTATAGATTCGGCGGGGTTCGGAAAATTTGGATGAATCCCATAGTTCCATGCTGAACGTTCATGTTGATGTTAGTATTAATTTGTACATCTGGGTGTCATGGAAGGACTTAAATATGTTATATGATAGTGTTGGTATTGTTGGTTCAGTTCTGTCCTTGTCAATAGAGATTTCTGTTCAGTCGTTTCAGACACAGCCCAAGGTAGGGTACATTTAACCGTTGCTCAAGAGAGTAAAAGTGTGCTGACTGGGGAGGTGAGATACAGCGAAAGAATGGCTATGTCATCAAGGTATGCTTGGATGATATTGGATAATGGTGTTGGGAAGAAAGTTTTATCAGCAATATATAATGAGTAAATTGCAGGACCGAGTAGGTTACCACAAATGCACGTCCGTCTTGTATCGCAGACAGTATAAAAGCCGATGTATACTAGAAAGCACCTATCGACTTGGTAAGATGTAAGATAAGGAACTGTTTAAAAGATAGGATCCCTTGTTCCCAGAGCAAAACCAGGTACTGAGACCGACAGCCTACCTATATGATTGAACTATTCTCCTTATGGAGAGAGACGGCGTTTGCTTCAAATATTCAGCACTAACAGGTCTGTGACGTCCTTAGATGTCCTAATCCAAACGCGCGGTACACCGAAGGAATCAGATAGTGCGTTCTTTTGGCCAAAAGTCCGTATAACCAACTGAACTTCTTTGTTGCTAGAAAGTGAGGCTTACAATTTTATCCCATGAGCAAGGAATTCTCACCAGTAGTATCGCAAGGCATAACGGGATAGAATAGCAGTGTTATCAGTTCACATTAGGAATACGGTGGGTAAATGAGAAGGTGAATCAGCAGTACAGACTAGAGTAAGTTGCTCTTGTGTTTGGAAACACCAAATTTTTCTAGAATAGCCTAGCTCAAATAGTAGTCTCCATCCAAAGCTTGTTCGACATAGTAGAAGACCGCCAAGGTATATTCTTAATGAGACAGACGGCTTTTCCTTGTACTCAAAGAAGTATGCTGTATGTCTACACGAAAATAGTTGCACAATAGGATGGTAACGACTAGATCCAAATTGATGGTCAGCGATTATACTAGATGATTGGAGAATGAGAGGTATTCACTTATAAAGGTAAGTTTTTATAACGATTGATAAATTATAAATTATTATTAGTAGTAAGGATGGTTAGGGATGGTAAACTGATGTGATAGTAGGAAATCTCGAAAATAGTGGGATGGTTTACCCTAGTTATTATTAACAACTTAAAATCAACAAACGAACATATAAAAAGTAAATCGGTCAGAAATGGACAAACCCTCGCCGATATCCAGGAAATCCCAGAATGATAAAAATAATCGGGCTAGGGAATATAAACATGAAGCTAAAACAAGAACTTGTAACAGTTTCATTAGGGCTCTGCGGGCTGATGAACCTGTTGCTCGGCTTCTCTTAGCTTTGTTGAACTTTTTAGTTTAGATATATCGCAAAATTGTATTATTTCATTAACAGTAGATAAGAGTAAGATTGAGTTTTATCTTTTGTTAGTTTTTAATGTCCCCAACTCACAAGTACAGAAACGCGTCTGAAAGCTCAACCAGCGACGATAGGTTACACTAAAAACAATGGAAGCGACCAATCGATAAGGATACGACATAGATTTTTTAAATATGAAAACCATGCAAACGTGTAAATATTTGCTACCGGTAAGTTTAGACTTCTCTTGGTTTCTTTTTGAATCTTATACTTATAACTTACCAATCGAAAATGAAATGTAACAATTCCAATTTACATTTAATATGTAGGAATAAATAAATTGTTATTATTTTATGATTTTATCTACGATTTCATCCAACAGATCAATGTTATCAACTAAATCACATGTGAAATGTACCTTCTGTTCAGTACTACTGGCTTAGTCTTATTGATTTTAACCCAGAAAGCACATCTTTTTTTTCGGCAGGGCAGCGGCCGAATCGTTAGCTCATGATACGTCATTCGAGTTGGTTTCAAACTCCAAGTTTTAAATCCTGGTCGGAAACTCGTTATAGAGTTGGGGAAACTCTTTTCAACTTTGTGCCCGCTTTATCTGGTACGGTCAGATTCTGGTAGTCCGGCTTGTGGGAGTTCTAACAAAATATTACCTCCAGGACTAATGGAATTACCACCCCTGCCTCCACATGTTTATCAAGTTCGATCTGATCGCCCTTTTTTCCCCCGGCCTGACGAATGTTATCGCAAAAACACTCCTTCGTAATCCTCTACTAACCGGATTTTATTAAAATACGTTGGCCGTTGTGTGCAATTAAAATGGACATTTCGTTTTTAAAACCTGTAGAACTAACACCAAATGAAACGGTAAAAATCGAGTAATAAGATAATCCAATGTGTAAAATACTAATCCATTTTTCAATCGATGTTTTTCATTTTAATCACATTTTGAACTGACTAACAAACATAAAACAAATAATGTAATTATATTATCATACTGATCAACATTAATAATTAATTAATTGAATAAACGTACTGGATTAAAAGGATTAAGAATTTTCATAATATTAAATACAGATAGACGATTTTTTCTCACATATACAAAAAACATAGATGAATCTTCCTGCCTTTACTGGAAAGCATTTGGCATTTCCTGACCGAAACGAACCAAAATAAGGTAACTAGTAACAAAGTCATATGTATTTTTACAAATGTACGTAGGATGTGGAAGAACAAATTTACACAATGCTAGAAAATTTTACATAAGAAAATGAATTTACAAATATAAATAATTTTATTTTTTATCCATAATTTTCTAGCAGTTGTATAAATTCATTTTTTCAACATACCACTATGTAATATTTACAATGTAATATATAATATATATCATGTATAGTAACAATGTTTATAAATCCCAGGCGCCGAAGATGATCTCAATAAAGATCCAAACGTTGGCACGATAAAGAAAATATTTTTCTAAAATGTACGTCACCCCAGACCGCATCTCACGATTTTCGAATAATCATTGACTAATGGTCAATAAATACCACACATTAAATGATATAATAGTACTAAAAATAATAGCAGATAATGGGACTGTTAGGGGGTTCAAACCAACCGAAAAAGAAAGAAAATATTGTTAATTTAAATGGTGGATTTTCGTTAAATATAAAAAAGTTAATGAATTAAATTTTTCAAATTGAAAGAATCTTATATTTTTACATTTTATTTCATAGCATTTTGCCGAGTTTATTGCTTAAATTAACACTTTACATACTCAAACTAACCATTTTTCCGTCATATTAATCATTTTTAATTTCAAATTGATCGTTTATTGTTCATAATAAATCCAATTTTGGATTTTTTAAATACATTTTTTGATGGAGGATTCTTTATTTGTTTTTGTTAATCCAAGGGTACATGTCGGGCCTGTATTTCGAATTGCATATCCTTCTCTGCCCGATATGTCTGCTTTTTCGTTACCCAAAATTACGTTTTGTCGTACGGGATCATTCCAATCAAAAAAGTGCTCAAATCTAACTTTATATGCTAATATTTTATACCATCTTATACGCATTTTTAATGCTTTGAATAACGTGTTTACTTGAAATTAAAAAGAGATAATTACAGTTTAGAAGTTTAATTTTATGAGGAAAAAGTATATTTTTCTATTGACAAATTACGTGGTTTGTTTTAATGGGAAAACAATTGTCATAAAAGTACTTATTCAAGTTTACAACTTCGTCCGCCAATCCAAGTTGAATCAAGAGGACTGTCTCTTCTTTCTTTCCGTAAGAAACCGTCTAATACGAGACGTTGGCCCATCACCAAAAAATCTTTTCCGAAATTTATACTCATTTATATGTCTGAAAATTAGAACAACAATATTCTATTGTATTGTAAACACTGATTTTTATAAAACATCGGCACCCCAAGGTTGATATAACATGTTAGTTGAAGTACCTTCGTATTATATATATTGTAAACTGATTAGAAGTTGTGATAAGATACCCTGTGTAATGCAAATGAGAAATATTAACAAATAAATTGTGCTATCATTTCAATTGGTTTTTGTAACGTGTTAAAAACTGTGTGAAATTTGTTAACATTTTGAAATAGTTTTGTCGGAAAAACCTCTTTAAACTAGTGTACTGATAGGGAAGAAATACAGGCACAAGCCATTCAGTATAGTCTAAAAGCTTTCAATTAATTAAAGTTTTTAATAGGGATAAAAGGTCAGTGTCACGAGCAGGATTCGAACTCACGACCTTCGGCTAGATATGCCGCTACACTACCACTTGAGCTATCTACAGTAGAAGGTCGTTAGTTCGAATCCCGCTCGTGAAACTGACTTTTTTATCTCAACTAAAAACCTTAATTAATTGAAAGGTATTGATTGATCCAGCGGACCACTCCATCTAGTAAATGTAATTTAAAAGTTTCATTAAAAAAGGGTTACACGTGAACGGTAGAACGGTGTCTCTTGTTAAAAATCATACTCAACTTCTATGTTAATAATTTATAGCTGTATCTATCCGTCGCAGCACGTCGTAAATTAGAGCAGTGGATTTTATAGTTCACAGCTTGTAATTATCCTTTTTTCAACTCGCATTATACTTTTGAAAGAGCCGGGTTCTCAGGACACCCGTCAGTCGCCTCTTGGGCGGCAAAATATGCGAAACCGACTCCTCGATTCCACGAGAATCGCCGTGGGTTATTCGGAGGGAGGTCTCGCGTCTCGCCCAAGGACGCAAAAAATTAGATTGCGCTGCACCTATAATTAAACTTAATTTGAGCTTTGACCATTCGTCAGTTTAAAATGAACGGTTTTGATTATCGTTGCCTATAAATTGAGGCATTACACACTGCATTCACTGTTCCTGTTAAGTGATTTTCATTATTTGATTTTCTTTCACGTGTGTATCTTTTTCATTCATTTCATTTTCTTCGAAGTTGTATATTATAAAGAAAACTTGAACCAAAGATTGATAAAAATCAATTAAACGAGGAGTCAACAGCAATCAAACAACTTACAATGTACGACTCTTGACTGCAATTTTTCACTGAATCGTGTTCGTTTCAACAACTGCTTGTGGTGATAAATCCGCCGGATACCAAGCGATAACTCGCATGAGCAACAGGTCCGAAGCCCAAAACTCTCGTTTACAAACCAGTATGTGTATTTTCAGGACTGATATCTCGAACACAGTTGGGTCAACACCCATGTTTTTCAAAAATTTTACAAATAGTATGCCATTGGATAAAAAATGTTATTTGTTATCTCCAGTATCGAATTATAAACGTATACAACAAACATGTATAATTAAAAAATAGATTTTGTTACTATTCATTTTTCATTATGCTCAGCATTTTCTAAACTGGAAATATTCAGCTTGTTGATAAAATTATAGAGGACTTCAAAACCCTATTATATGGAATATTTTGTTTTAAATTTTCTCGAATAACTTACCCACTATGATAGACTTTTGGATATGATTATTTTCCATAATTGAACAATTGGGCAACTGGTATGCAATTATTTTCTGCTCCCATAATCGTTCGGGGAATAAAACAACATGACAATCCACAGATCAAACGTCTTAAATTTAAAAGACTATTTTTGTTTTTAAAGGGCAACATTTTGTGTTGATACGGATTATCAAACGGACTGTTGACACGACGTTTTTCAAACAAGCCTGTCCAATTGATTAACTGTCTTGTTGTTTTGTTTCTCCCTAGAATATTGAGAAGAAAAAATTAATCGCTTTTTAATTCACTCTCCCAGCCGGAAAATTGTAATCTCTTCGGCAATCACGTTCCATTTGAAACGTATGGAATTTCAGGAGGGGCATTTCTAATAAAACAGCGTTTTGTAACAATATCCTTTTGGTTAGGCCATTAATAATTTCCCCCCCGCGACCCCATTACCCTTAATGAATGACCGGCCCAAAATGAATCTCGTCGAGATTATCACAAATGATTGGCCGATGACTGTCAATAACTTGGCTCGTGTAGTTGAGGAAAAGATTGATCGCCCATTGTAAGGGCCGTGGCGATAGCATCTAAAGCTCTCCACCCTCCGAAATAATCAACCTCCCCTACTCACGGCGCAAAGAAACACCAACGACCCGCTAAACAATAGTTTAATTTTGATAACTTTGATGTAACACATGACTCATCACGAGTCAATCCTGTTTCCGTCGCTAAGTAAGATTTATTACTCACGATCATAATAAATATTTGATGTCATTGTCCGTCCATTGATGGATTAGCGACGTTCCTTGCCTTCTGTTGCCCTAGAGACTTGATACTTCTTCGTTTCATTGTTTGAATCAATGAAAAGATGTTTTTATTACCCAATATGATAGATTTACAGACTAAAGTTTTTGAAATAATCCAATTCACTAATACTTCTAATCAAAGATTCGGCTGTTTACAGTTAAAAATCGTCACACTAGTTAGTGCGCAGGTTAATTATAACACTGATATTAGGTGGTGTTGGTTATAACTGTTCGCAGAGGTTTGAGAACAGTATGTTCTGGTGTTTTCTTGATTGACTTTATATATATTTTGTAGAGATGGAGAGAGAGAGAGAGAGAGAGAGAGAGAGAGAGATGTTTTAGTTAAACTTTTGATCTCGATCAATTTTCATGCCTTGCACGAAGTGAGTTTAAAATTATGTAGTATAAATTAATGTTGATACAATAAAAAAAGTTGTTTATGCAATGATCTGAAAAATGTTCAGATTAAAAATAAAGAATAAATAAATTAGAACGTAATTATAATTATATTCCACATAAACAATCTCACAAAGCTAGTACAGAAATGTCAAAAATCACAGAGTCAATCAAAAATGCATCAATGAATCAAAATATAATGTTGAAAAATAGACCAAATCTGCAAGAACTTATTTGTTACAGAGGACAAAGCTCTAGGGCTTATTTCATGAACAATCTGCAAAACTGAAGAATTTAGGAAATTAAATGCCCAAAACACTTGTTGGCCATCGTATATTATAGAATCATAACATTTACAACTTGATTTAAAATGTTATTTTCAAAACTATAAAAGCAATTATAAGTTTGCTTTAAGCAGTATGTTCAAGCATTCTAAACAGGATTATTACGTTGGACAATCTTTATTTCCCTACACCTAAAAATTTGCGTACACTTGATAATTCGAAGACACCGTGAAAAAATGTCATCTACAAACAATTTTCTTTAAATCAAATATTTTTAAATTTGAATTTTCAAACTTCAATTAAAAAAAATAATTTTCTACTATCTCAATATGATGTGTTAATTACAGTTAGAAATATGTTATAGTGCAAATTACAAATGCAAATATCACGCTGCAATTTCCAATTGACAATGAAAACAGTTAAGAGTTTATTTTACAAAATTGTAATAAATATCGCGAAATAAAACTGGACTTGGAAGTAATTGTGTTAATAGCTTCCTTTTGAAAAGAATTGGACTATTTTTAGTTTCATTTTAGTTCCTCGCTCCCGAAGTTGTCTATTATTCCCTTTAAAAAAAGAGTGAATGGCTATTTATGACTTTTGTTATGAAAATAATAACCTCGGGTGACTTTTGTACTAGTAGTTATTCATTGTTATCCGGGGTAGAGGTCAGTCACGACCGTTATGGAACTATTTTCAATCACCGAAGACGCCCCCAGTCCAGGAATCCAATAAGTATCATTTGAAAGACTGATGGTGACTATTTACCATCGTAAAGCCAAGACGATTAGTCTTGTGTTTAGTGCTTCTGGGTCAGAGATGCCCCAATCAAGATGGAAGAAACCGTGGTTTGGTAATGTTTCATTGTTTCAAGAGGTCCGACCACTGTGTACCAACACAAGTAGCCCCAATCGATTTCGATATGTCTCACGAAAAGCAATCAATCATTCAAAAGCTAAAAGGCCGATAATCTAGCGTGTCTGTTCCATTTACCTTTGAGCCTCGTTCTAATTCTTTCCAATGTGTATGAAAAATAAAACAACAAGAAAATAAATGATTAATAATCAATTTTCTTTATTTTTCTTTGTGTAAATTTTTTTAACAAAAACGCACCAAATCTTGCAAAAATACCTACCAATTTTTTACTTAGTTTTCAAAATGAAAAATAGTTCTTTTTAGGATTACATATATTTTTATTATTTTTAATTTCATGTAGTAGCAAATCATTCAAACTGTGTTCACGCTGTGTTATAAACATGAAGAAAGCACATTAATTGCTAAATCTAAAAATTTGAATGTGATGATATGTTCTACATAAATCAGTTTTGTTCAAGTGCACATTATTGTTAGACAAATATTTTTACTGTTTTCATACAATTTTTCTAAGCAGGTTGATTGTTATTACTATATTATTATACTAATGTTATTATTATACTATGATGTTCTGTCAAATCCAAAACTGTTTAATTCCATGGTTATTAATAAAAGGACCGTTAAAAACTATATTAATCAGTTTTAATAAATTATATTTATTATGATTTCAATTCAACAAAAAACCTAGAAAGATTTATTGATAGAATCAATTACTAGTGAAATTTGGACATATCACTACATGATTTTCCAGTGTTATAGTAAATTTTCTTCCAAACCTTCATAAATATTATTTTAAATAAAACCAATGGATTTGTGATATCCGATATAGTTTGAAATAAACAAAATTTGAGTGTCCGGTTGGTTTTTATTTTTAAGTTATAATAATGTTTTTTTAATAATGGTAAATGACAAATATGTTGAGTTTTGTATGATAGTTTGGTATAGTTAGATTAGATAGTCATATATTACTTTCCACTTTCGATTTTCTAAAAATTAGTTAAACTTATTACATAGTTATTCAAATATCGTGAGATGCGGTCTGGTGTGATGTAGGTATCAGAAAAACATTTTCTTTATCGTGCCAACGTTTCGATCTTTTATTGAGATCATCTTCAGGGCTCAAAGTGTTTGTCTTCTGTGTAATTGTGCCATGTCGTGTTGAGAGTGCCACTCTGAGTGGGCTGTTTTTCTGATACCTACATCACACCAGACCGCATCTCACGATATTTGAATAATTATCCGTTAACGGTCACTAATCTCTACACTTATTACATAGACTCAAACATCGATGAAATAACGAGATATAGGAATTTTAATTTAATTTTCACTACATTTGAACTACTTTCAATTCGGTAACAACTAAATTGAAATTAACCCTTTTTGCTATAAATAGTCTTTCTTTAATGTCAAATGAACAAATATTACTCCGATTTGGCCATGTTTAAATTCTAAATAACTCTTTGTACCTTCAAAAATAACTTTTTAATTTCAAATTAATCGCTTTTAAACAGCAATAACCTAGAATTTGGTATGAAATCTAAGCACGTTAAGTAAAATGTAATGTATATACATATAAAAAAATATATATTTATATATTTATAAATGGGCCTATGAACCTACTTAAGAAGGCTTATGGAATTAAAATGAAAAATTAAATATGGAAAGAAATGATTCGGTTGGCTTTCCTAGGGATAATTTTTAAAATTAAGTTTGACAAATTATCCAACCTTTCAGATTTGTAGACCATATTTTATAAATTTCAACTAGGCGTGAATATTTTTATAATAATACCATGAAAATAGTGATATAATCGTAAAAAGCTCGGTAATTAACATTCTTTTATCGGAATATACTTCCATTATCCAGTTTTTATTACAGTAATTTTTGTTCATGTTGTCAAAAGTTGACGAATATAAGCCGGAAATTGGCCACCATCAGTATCATTTCCCTTTTTAAACAATATGTTCAATTAAAATAGTTATTCGCATGGTATAGTTACAACGTAGAAAATGCAGTGAAGTGGAATTGCTCTGGGTGGTCTGCGAGTCGATGACCTGTTGAGCGAAGCTTGATCAAAATCGATCATCTCTTGTCCGCCTGTTCTCGCTATTAGCCTGTGAGACGCGTTTCGTTTCAAAGGAACCTTCAAAATTAATGCCGAAACAAGCGGTAGATAAACGATAGATTTTCATATAAGAAATTATTCGATATCAACATCATAAATAACTTTCCAATTGGTTGAGATAAAAAATTAGTGTCACAAGCGGGATTAGAACTCACGACCTTCGGCTAAACACGCCACTGCTCTACCACTTAAGAATTTATGGTCAAGCGGACCAGGAAATCTAATAAAATCATGAATAACTTTACCATAAAATTGCAACGATGTGCAAATTTTATGTTTATTTTTTGCTTAGGAAGAAATATAGATGATTTTATTAAATACAAAAGGACAAAAGGAAGTGCTGATATATTTGAGGTTATGTGATTTTTAGGGTACAC
>CM077105.1:30355429-30387445 GCA_039619505.1 Cimex hemipterus | reverse complement strand
TTTCATTTTTTAATTGTTATTTGTTACGGTCTCTGGAGGTAATTGAATGTAACATGAACTTCTAATGTAAATACTGTCCAGAATTCTTTTTTATGTCTGACGTAATATGTTACGCTCCAAGATACCCCTAAGCATATTAAAATGTTTATGACCCTTCAGAGAAATTGGGTCGTTACTGGACAAAGAAAATATTCTTGGAATCAAAAGCACCACCGTCTCTACTCCATCGTTGAAATCCCTTACCGGTGTATTCTTCAGGCCTCCCAACTTGTTCCTATCGTCTCGCCTTGCGTTTTCTTACGCATTCCTCCGTAAAAGCATTTTTTTCGTCCAGCTCTTCCACGGAGCGGCACCTAAGTGGCAATTAAGTTGAATACTCTTGTATATAACTGCAATCGCCGGCGTATGGACAAATCCCCAATAATCTTCGCATGACAGGAAGTAGACGGCCTAGGCTGGCTTATCTTGGCGTTCCCTTGGCGTAATGGGTTGCATTAAAATGTTTCCTTCGGTATCCCAGCCTTGGGAAAATGGGGTTCAGATTGCTTACTTGCCCTTTTGTATCGAACGTGATCCTTGACTCATGAAAAAGAAGATAAGTTCTAAAAAATTAAACCGCGGCTTAAGACATTGAAAAATAATTATCGTCAAGAAAACTTTAATTGCTATTAGTATGCATTCTTTTGCGGAATCGACAGAAACTTCGTATTGTCATAACATTCAAGTAAAAATATTTCTTTCATTCGTTATTTGTGTCATTGATGCCGCATGGAGATAGCACGTGCTATCATTTTGGAAACGATTTTTGAATATTTAAGGATCTTATCCAGAGAAAATAAATGCCACTTGGTCTCCACGCCATCACTTTAGTAAAAGGCTGTTTCACCTAAAATTGGACTACGTTATTAATCGGGTTTCCAAGACGTAGCCTGGCAAAGGTAGGATTGTACTTGCTGTCTTGACACTCACCAAGATAGGGGCGTTTTTCCACCCAGTACTTTGTTTAGTTTCTCTCTTCAAGGAATAATTTTTTCGTTATCATTGTTTTCATTATTTTTATACGTATGATTCAATGATTCTACATTGATTTAAAGTTTAACGTATAAGACAGGGGCGTTGTCATTTTTTCGTCGTTACATTTTTTCTTCATTTAGTATACAGTTCCATGAGCCCAATTTCATTTAAGCGTAAATGTACATTACTTTAAGGTAGGGTTTGTATATGCTAGGGTCTTTGTATAAAAGGATTAACAATCCCCTGTTTTTTCGATAAAGAGTTTTATTTACCCAACACTCAGGTGGTAAACTAAGTTCTTTTTAAAAAATTCTTTTTTCCTATTTACCATAAAACTCATACCCCTTCAAGGTATTATTAACAAATCGAGGCTTAGTGCGTGTAAATTTAAATTTAAATGCTTGGTGATACTAGCTAGCAAAATATTTGACACCTGCCCGACCGTTCTTGCCAATGGGTCTTTCGGACTAAAGAAATTATTTTGATTTATACCTGCTTAGATAAAATACTAACAGAAATTTACGGGCGAGTAAATTCAGCTGTGCAAAAATGCAATACATTTTGTGACGGAGCGATGCAGCTAGTAAAATTAAGATTCGTTTTTATCACTCCTAAAACCCTTGAATCTAAATATTTTGAAAAGAAATAAAAAATTCTCGTTTTTCACATTCCGTAATTCAGATATTTTTCAAAAATTACAAAAATGTTCATAACTTTGAAAATTCTACCGATCCACAGGCCACTAGTTTAGAACCTTATAACTCATATTTACTTGCAAATAATAAATCCCCCATAAACAAATCAGAATTTGAAATTTAAAAAAAATCAGGGAACAGTGAATATTAAAACGTCGTGAGGCCATAGACAAAATAGCAAACAGAGCTCATCTGCATTTCATTGAAGAATGCTGACAAATGGGCCGCCTCCATAGTGAAATAATAAAGTTATATATAGTTTTAATATTGAAAATTTTGTTACATTTGGAGAAAATATGATTTTTTTAAATGAACAAATATTACAGATATTATTACATTCATTTTTTGTCCATTAGTAGTTTCGTCTATTTTACTAGAGCTTTAGTAAAATTATTAGTGAAAGGTTTATTTCTGTATTCGGAAAATTAAAAAAACTGTCTTATCAAATAAGAATATTTAAGTAGAAATGGTCTTTTTTTCACGATCAGTAGTCAGTTTAGATAAAGCGGTCGCCCACGGCATTTCCAGGGTGAAATCGTCCAAAAGATTCCTCAACCATCTTTTTTCTTTAGTTTTTTTAAAGACCTGCCGGGTTGAATCGTCTGTTCGAGATAAAACCGCCATCTCTTTATCTTTGGCTTACAAATTGGATTACCTCGTTCGGGTTTGTGTTCAAAACGTGTGAAATCTCCGGATTAAAAGGAGAGTTTTAAGGGGGGCACAATGGCCCTTGTACACCTGCCCATTTTTCCCGGCACTCATAGAAAACCGGAGGAACAATAAACCAATATAATCTTATTATGATAATTGTTCTGAACGCCGCGCCGATTCCAATGGAGTGTTATGCCAAGAGTGAATTATAAAAGCCGGATTTCAAGAAATACGTCATGCTCACAGATGACAGGCCAACGAATTATTAGACCATGGAATATAAAATCGGACGTTCAACTCACTAAAATAAAACCAAGGCAAATGACCCTTTGTCTTTTGCCACAATGTTAAAAAACAAAATTATTAAAATAAAAATAAATCCATGTGTTTTGCTTTTTGAACGCTGCAATTTATTTATTTGGACTTCATCGTCCCAACGTTTCGATCTTTATTAAGATCATCGTCAGGGCTCAAAATGTTAGTAAATTCTGATTATACTGGCCATTTCGGGGTCAGTATTTCATTTTCAACTAATTTCAACTAAAATAATGTTCAAGTAATAGTTTGCGACATACCGTCATTAAAAAACGTTTCATTGAAATCATTGTCTTACGTCCGTTGCCTGCATTTGTTATTAGATGAGGGGAAAATAATTTCCCCTAGCCATACCTTTAGCAAAACAAACTTATAGAAAGCAAACTTATAATTCATAACAAAAATAATGGAAAATGGACTGCTGATAGGAGAGAATATTTGTGTTTGTGGACAATCAAATTTCAAATAGTTGGTTAAAATGGACTCAAAGGTGGTACTGTATATTGGCATATGTTTTATTACATTCTTCATTCTTGATCATAAACAATGCATGCATTTCTTGACTTTTCACAGTTGTTGTATCGCGTGTGACATGAGGGCCACCTATACAAACTAACGTGTCCTTTCAAATATTTCATACTTCATCCTTCGCTCTTACCTAATGGAACGATCCGTCCAACTTTGTTATAAATCCGACTACTCCAAATGTGTCCCTTTGGGAGTAGAAGTGCTCAGACCAATCCTTACCTCATCTTTACTTTAGATACTACACCCTCCAACTTTCATCCTTCTTTGCCGAAGACAAGCTGTGCTATCCTGTGACTATTTTGCTTAGCAGTAGCTCCAGGTCTACGTGTGACGAATAGCCGAATGTAATAAACGCTTGTAAATTAAAATACGTGAAAGTAAACGCACTCATGCTAATTTTACCATCAAAACCAAACCAAACTACACTCAACATTAATTTTCAAAAATATATCAATAGAACCGACTGTTTGAGTTCTATTTCGACTCACTTCTAACTTGAAATCGACACACGCGTACAAAAAAAAAACAACACTTTTTTAGCCTTGTTCCTGTGAACATCAGCCTCAACAACCTTACCAGTCTCCAAGACTACCTCGTACAATGACATCCAAGTACCATTCCTTAAAAACTTAATTTTGAAGCAATTTCCACATTCCATAAAAATCTATCCCGTTATTACTACACATTTTCCCGACCAATGTCCAGCATACCCACCTTTACAATTTGGTATAGTCCCATAGTAAGAAATTATTATTGTAAATATTCGAAAAAGCTGGAAGGGAAACAACGATTGCTGGCTCCCATCAAGATAGCTCCAATGATAAAAAATATTGTACTGTGGCTTATTACTTAATTTTTGCTATTTAGGCTCATGGGAATTTAACAAAAATAAACAGCTATATCTAGATATGTGAATTGACATAATAAAAATATAAAATTAGTTAAAAGTTGGGAATTAAGTCGTTGAGAACAATTTAACTTCCCCGTCAAAATCAGGTCCTCCTGAGATAATTGGAGTGTGTGTTCTCATTTCGTACGTACATACCCAACAATATTGAATAATAAATTTCTCATTTTATAATTTATTTCTTTGTAATAATTTTTAGGGTGAAGAGAAGGCAGGTCGTCCCAGCACTATTCTGAGATATTTTCTGGAGGAAGATCAGTAAAAGAAAGTTTCCAGATTAGGGAAAAAACGTATATAATAAAAATAATAGATAATATGTATATTATCAAAAACTTATCGAGAAATAATGTAGAAGACGTCATCAGGCTCTCTAAATTTGTCATATTTAAGTAATAACATTAATTTAATCTAACAATAATTTAAATATTTTAATTTGCATAATTAAACTTTTTTGATAAAATTGTCCCAGTTTCTAGCTATATATAGATCGATCACCTTCGTGTGTGTTCCGAGTTGGCTTAAGAAATAAGATTTTTAAAAATTGCAAAACAGGTGCTTACAGTTCGTAGGTCTGATAAATTATAATTTCTGTCTTGAACTTTAACACATCATGTTTCATTTTAAAAGTTACTTCATTCTTTAAAATTAATTTCCAGAGATTGCTTCCCAATAAATTAAACAAGAAATATAAGGGCAGGTAGAGTTTAATAAAATTATAAATTATTGTTGGACACATCGTGGGACTGAATTACAAATCTTGTGCCATGGGTCACCGGGTATCCTTGAGGAACAGTAAAAGGCGTTCATTTTTATCAATTTCACAAGCATCAAAAATCATAAATATTGCTACCTTTAGTTTAGACTCATCTCGTGGGAAGTTCAACTTAAGAAATTACTGATTTTATTCATAAAAGAACCATTGTATTGTTTTTACCATAAATCAGGTATTAGAATTATATTAGTGAACTCGGATACTGTTTCACATTGAAATAGTTAAAAGGACAATTTGTACAAAGTTAATTGGTTCAATTAATTTTTAGAAATTTATTTGATATGTTAATTAGATGGTAGTTGGAAGCTCGATTAATTTATAGTCATGTCCGCCGCTGTTTGGAGATAAGAAAAGAATAAATAACCGGAGCCCTTTGCCCTCCTTAGACTTCGTCGCTTTCTCCAGAACTTATAGGCTGTAGTTTTTGCGAAATGTTGCACAATCCCTGTTGATCATATTTTTGATCGTATAGAGAACATAAGCGGTTCAATTAAATTCTACGACTATATCTTACAGCTTGTTAATTGTACAGATAAATCTATTGCTTCCCGCCGATTTAAATATCTTATCTAATATAATGTTGAAAACATGATTACATGTTTGATTTTGGTTCGTTTGGTACGTAATTCAAAACGATATTTATGTAATATATTGTTGCAAAAATTAACCTGTTATGTTTTTAATCAGCGCCAATCACCTACTACGTTCATCTACACTATGTTACGTGCTCATACCAGATGGTTGGCGTTATTGTTATTCTAATAGGGACAGGTTTGTTTACTTTGAAGGGGGATGAGGTTTGGTGGTCTAGGCTTCATGTTTATGTATTTGTATGAATTGTGTAGAGTTAATGATTTAGGATTGCTTTTCGTTATATTTTTTATTTGATCTACGGTTCGTATGAAACCCAGGAAGTAAGTGGCCCATTGGCAAAATAATTTTTAATTTCTACCACACACATACGAAACCGGTAAGCCGATTGTAAGTTCGTCGATTGGGAGTGATAACCCAATTAAGTTAATTGGAGTGGCTAAAAAAGTATTTTAAAAACCTATTTGTACGGCTTTTCTTTCAGACCTGGACCATAGCGATCAACGGCAATTAACGTGCTACCAGGTTGATTACTTGATTTGAAACTAATATCCTCTACTCGTAAAACCTATTTAAAACAAATTAGCAAACTAATTAATATTTTCGAAATCAATTTTCATCGTACTATTACTTTTAACATAAGATTTGTAAAGGAGGAATGATATTTTGGACAAACTACTGTTTTTTTTTTAATTAACGAAAGGTCAAAGTGTAATTGCCTGCATATTTATGTGTACCTTATTAAAAATGATTTTTGGTAATATATCGATGTCTTTTCTTGGCGTATAAGCTGTTCAAAATTGATAAATATACCGTTTTGTAGATGAAAGTAATTTTATACACATTTCTAATCGCGTCTGGCACAATTTCTTATTGTACAAAGTTGTCTATCTACATTTAAATCTTTGCGACCTGAACTTTGTTAGCTTTTCGAACATATGTAGAGATTAGTGACCGTTAACAATCGAAACGTTGGCACGATAAAGAAAATGTTTTTCTGATACCTACATCACACCAGACCGCATCTCACGATATCTGAATAATTTTTCGAACATACTCTCATATACTCTCAAAATAATAATTTTTCCTTCGACGTTACAAAGCACGGTAGTTTTTGACATTTAACGATACCCTAGCCTTATTTTCCGAATATTATCTATAACGTCTGTGTTATTGACCAGAAATTTTTAAAATTTGTAATACTATCTAAGGATGGGATTTTATCGATGTTAGTTAATTTCATTTATAAAACCATATCTACTTTTTCTTAGCTTCATGGTGTATTTAGTTGTAAAACATCGACTGTAAACATCAAGCAAGATTTTAACAGGTCTGCATGCCCTTTCAAGGGCTGCTAAAAAAGTAAATAAGTTTAGTCGTTTGAACACAGCATAAAACAAATCAGCATCGTTCTTCCTTTCTGTTGATGCTTTCAATTTCCGTCTAGATATGACATTAGGACATTTACTTTATGGAATATAATTTTTTTCCATAAACAATAAATCCCCAGTCCGTTCAAAGTGTGTTTCTTTAAATCCTTTTCCAAAAGTTTAGTCAGAATTTGTGCTTTAATAATGTTATTATGTGGTGTTTAGTGACCGTTAGCCATTGATTATTTAGTGATTGTGAGATGAAGTCTTGTAAGACCTAAGTTTTAAATGTACAAAAAAAAAAAAAAAAAACTACGTCTTATGTATTTGTTAAATTTAAACAGCTTTTATAAATCCCAGGCCCTGAAGATGTATAGTCCCAAATATCGTACCATTTCAACAGTTGGGAACAGTGCATCTTTTAGTCGTACAGGAGAACAAAGTGACTTTCTTTCAGCGAAAATACTTTAGACCTTTTATTTTCGTTCTCTTTGAGTTTCCATTTACTACGGTACTAGTCTTCTAATAGCGTGAGATGATTTTTCTGATACAAGCTTCCGACGGATGGTTTGTAGTGACAAGAGAGGATAGCCGCGTCGTCCGTAAATGTTGAGATGACTGTGATTGGAAAGTTTTAAATGTAATCATCGTATGTGTATGTGTAGTATCGTAAAGAGCATCGAGCATTCTTCTCTTAGGAGCTCAACATTTTACCGGAATAAAAAAGAACAGGAACGTTCCCTGTCAAACATGGAAATGTCGGTCTGTATGTAAGGAAGGAACGGGGATATGGGAAAAGGTACTGGGATGAAACTTCTTGACTTTCCACAGGAAACTAGGAGAATGCAAATTATAAAATCTTAAAGCATTTTCGTTACCTGCAAAATTTTGATGCAGCAGCATGACGATCGGCCATAAATAACCCTTCGGACTACAAACGGTATAAGAATTTTTAAGGGAACGAATTCTTGCCACACCAGCTATACAGTCCGGACCCTGTCTCTTAATGCTTATTTAGATCTTCAAGAAAGAGGGTCAATGTTTACGGTTACGTGATTTAGATGTTCAAAGAAAAAAAATTAATAAATTTTTCAAAAGTTGAAATTGCGGTAGAAAATTTCTTCGACAGCCATACCAAGGAGTGCATTTATGATATTTCGTGAATGAATAAACATTTTTAAACACAAAGTTTTAAATTAATTATTATAATAATACTAATAATATAATTTATTTCCTACGGATAATGAGGTAGTATACGATATATAAACATATATAAACGATAAACATCTTAAGTCCCAATTGAAATGACCCTGTGAAATTGAATGATAAAATAATGTTTTCCTATTTATCATTATAACCAGTGTGTGAATAAAAAAGAAAGTTTATTATACTTCTCAGGTAATTGTTTATTACCTCGAGATGGTGGTAATTCCCGGAAAGAAGATTAAGTTGTAGATCAATTTTGTTTCATATAATCCACCCGGAATGCGTGAGGTCCAGTGATGATTCTATAATTGTTGCTTTAACTATTAGCCACAATTTACCGAAACATTAGTGGCCTGGCGGAAAGGGATTAGTGAGCAGGCAGTTAAGGGCTCATATGCAAGCATCACTAATTGTTTCAAAAGACAATTGACCCATTGTGCAACGGCCCTAAATCAAACATTCGTAAAAGCCATTTACGATCCACTGGCAGAGATCGTAGGTATGTTATTAACTTAATGGTGCATTTTTCATGCATACGGGATCCGGCCGAACGGTGATCCATTCACTTTTACGACTGGATTTGCCCGCCTCTCCATTCAAAGGGAATCAACGAAATGATGTAAGAAATACAAAAATCCTAGTTGAATTTGTCTTGAACCAATGACGCTATAAGAAAATACATTTTTAATTTTTTTAGTCTAGTTTAACGTTTTTATCTTTTTTTTTTTTTTTTTTTTTTTTTTTTTTGGAGAAAAATTATGTAAGACAATTTCAAAATTAGAAATAAGACTCTATTACCTTTGGCCACAACTTAGTAATTTAGACCAACGTAAAATCCGATTGTGCCATAGTTTTCAACGTACAAAATGCTTTAAAATGATGTGCTAGGTTGTATAGTATTTGAAATGTTGACGTTAAACTGGGCCTGAGTTGCCCTTTAAAATTTTTCCCCAAAAATGGTAAAAATTTGAAACTAAACTAAAAAGAAATATTAAACACGTATTTTTTCTTTTTTGATAGCATCATTGGTTCAACAAAAATTCAGCCGGGCCATCTAAAAACGACACGCTTTATATTAACATCACACTATACTTCTCTAAAAATTAAGAACATTCAAGAGTTAGTAAAATTTGTGTACAAAACGTTTCACCAATTACGAGACAGAGAGACACATAAAATATTTATAGACGATAACGTTTTTGCAGGTATATGTGAAATCTACGTTAAAAGTACTCCTAGGGGCCTATCCATATGACAGAGAGAAAGGAAAGGATAGAAAATTCATGAACTAAAATGTAACACTATAATTATATATCAATATTGACACTGTTTATATCAGGTGAGTAGATGAAGACTTTTGTCCTTCGCATTCCTGTAAGACAGTGCATAGAGAAGAATTGTCAAGAAGGCAGGTCCGATATTGTGTCCCAAGTTTGGATCAGCTTCGTGGCGAAGGAGAGCAAAGAGTGTGGATGTTTCTACTGCGTGAAGGTTTCTGAAGAAGAGTGAGAATAACGTAAGTTACTTTCTACAAGGAGAGATGTACTGCTTGAACACCAAAATTAACAAGAGAGTAGTATACAATGTTCCGATTTTAATACGTAGTTTTTGAATAATTATTGTCTAAATTTTATATGTTCTTAATACTTAATTTATTAACCATAGTTATTTTCCAAGAGACATTTTGCATTATTACAGAAACAACCAACTTTACGCCTTATTTTTTGTATGTTTTGTGAAAAGCCTTTTCCGAATAATGTGGTAGGCTTATTTTTTGTTTTCTTTAATTGAGTCAAATGGGTTTGAATTATTTTTCTGGATCGTAGTTTGTATTAGGTAAGAAACACTATTCAATTTATTTTCCACAACATAATGTCCTAAATTTTTACAACTCATTGACACTTGGGTATTGTTAGTTTTATTGGATATAAAAATTTGTTTTTGTAAACTACATCACCGATTTTGGTAATATTTTGGACTACAGTCATTTGTATTAGCTTTTAGGTGGATATATTCGTTCTTTAATAAGTGTTCGTATGCTTCCAACAATATTAAAATTATTTATTTCTTCGTTACTACAATTTTAAGAATAAGGTATAAATTTATTTAATAAAAAAACAAACTTTAAAAAAAATTTTTTTTGAAGGAGTGTTTTTTGTCGTTTCACTAACTGAACAATTAATGGTAACGCAAAAATAAAAAGATTGTCTTTCCAATTTTTTGATAACCAAAGGTGATATAGTTAATACAATGTTTTCCTGCCTGAAAAAAGAGTGTAGTAGAAATTAAATGGTGATATGAAGTATGATAGGAAGGATAATGTTACACTAGTTTGTAAATAATTTAGCAAGCTTTTTAAAATTGTATGTAATAAATTAACAACTCCAACATTTAAATTTTCAATTTGAAAAACTTCCTAATTACTTAGAATTTTTTAATCACTTTTGAAATGAGATTAACGAATATCGTACTTAGTATTTCAAATTCTAATCTCTTTGGTGCTTTAAAAATAGTTATATTCACGGAAATTACAAACAGAATTATATGCTAAATAGAAATGCAGGTAAATTTTGCCTAATCCATCAATGTCATCGGGTTTTCAATGGTTCAAACCACTTAGATATGTTGAATGTATTTCGAAATTAGACTTTTATTTGTGGGGAATACAGACGGCATAACAGATCGTAATGACCGACCACAAGTCCAGAAATAACCAGTTCACCGGGATATAAAGTTATTTAGCGTCGATCCGGCCGAATGGGGCGGCCCAAATTTGTTTATAATAACACACAATTAGATGAAGGAAAGGAGACAGAAGGAGGGTAATCAAGAGTGTTAACAGTGGGCGACCAGTTGTACTAATAACATGCTGCGACCGATGACAACTAGCTTTTTTGCCAACGGCTTACCACCCACAGATAACTACTTTGGAAAAGTAGAATAAATAAATATATTTTTATATTATGGGTAAAATGAAACATGTAATATAATAATTGAAATTTGTAGTTCAAGTCGGAACATGGCCTTCTTCAGAAAAGAAAAAAATAGGATATACAATACATAATTGACACTTAAATATGCTACTAGTCATTTTATTGTATTTAGTAATTGAAATTTGAAGTTTCAACATATTTTGTCACGATATCAAACATAAGCGCGATGTTTTTTTTTATAACGCCAAGATCCAGAGTATTGAATTAATCATCCAATTTATAGACTGACAGGAAGGGAACAAATTAAAGGGACAATTTGTCCGCCGATGGCTTACACATTACCCATTCACCTGTTTGACTTTTTATTCGGACCCGTATAAAATGAGAACGAGTTTTTAGGCTGGACCCGCACCACTTTCCAACTGGCGAGCGACACGCACCTGCCATATTCATAATTCGGAAAAATCAAGCAGTTCTCATGGCCCGGCGACAAAAAAAAGCCAAAAACCCGCTATAGAGGTACAATGGGTCAAAACGGCATTAATCAACCCCCGTGGGGATTTTTTTCTTCGATATAATTTAACACCTGAGACGTGACGTCTCCTTTGTTGAGGGTGGTTTCTCCACACGCCTCACAAGGCCTTCGGCCGGGGTGGTTTTGTGGTTATGTGGGAGCAATGATCCTACCAGGCCACCAGTAAAAGCTTAGTATTACATCCCCCGTTGCAAAATGGGAGATTTGTTACGCACTGTAAGCAACCCACTTACGTCCTTATTACACGTAGATATAGTTATACCGACCATAAGAAAATATAGCCTGCAGTGCTTGGGTTATTAACTTTTAACGTAACTGCCCGAGAAAATGGAGATATAGGCTTTCTTTTTGATTAAATATTTCCCTCTCTTTATATTCTTATTTTCCTCCGGAAAACATTTTATTCCAAATAATTTTCAGTTTATTAGCATTCCACCCTAAGCGTGCAACATCGTTTATTAAATTGACCCTTTAATTTATAAACTTTCCGTTATAAAGTTTAATACATTATTGAGGATACTACCATATGTAAGAAATACAATTAAAATTATGTTAAATATACACTCATAAGACAACTTATTAAGATTGTTACTGCCCTATTTTCTAACATTTCGCGACTCCCTATTACTTTGGGTAAATCCCCAAGACACATAAAATATTACATTTTTTACAGTTTCTCATAAGCCAAAAAGTTTTGATTTAATTCATCGAAATTTGCACGAGGCTCAATCGCCCTTTAATGATCAACATGCAGAACGGCCTGTTAGTTAATGTTATTTGAAGAAATTGATAATACTTATCCTTATCTTTATTCTTATCCAAAGAAATCTACGAGATCTATAACCTTGAAATATATTGATAACAAAGGCATTAAAATGTTTATTGCATATATAACGTATTTTGTTGACAGATAATATTCCAGTCCAAAAGTCCAAAAGAAAAGAAAATACTAGAATTTATGTTGACGATTTGAAGATTGATGTGTACAGCATTAAAGATGAACACCTGTACTTAAGTGCAACAGAAGAGAGGAAAGAATAAAAGTTATATATTCTTCATCTATCTGAAACCGGACGGGCATTATGTAAATCTCCAATTTTACGATATCACAGTGCCTGTAGAATGTTATTTTCACAGATCGTTTCGGCTTAGTATAATGGAAGAACCATCAGATAACTTAAGACTTAACTAAAGTCCCACCGGCGGATTTTCTACCCGACAAAAACCGCCGTTTAATTAGAGACGAAGAGGAGGCCATCTGGGCCCTGTGTACGATTTTTTAAATCTGTTTTGCTTCCGACGCATAAGCAATTAAGACCTGAACCAACGCTCTAACGGAAAAAATTCCTTTTCCATTATTTTCTTATTCATATTTGGTATGTAACGGATTTTCGGGTTTTCTTCAGTCTTTTTTTTAATAGAGGAAAAAATGCGTGTTAATAGTGGCTTAGGTAAAAACCCTCACACCTCTTCTGCACGTCGTTAATCTTGAAACATCAAAACAAGGTCTGTTATGTTGGGATTTAGATAACTGGAACTTTTTATTGCTCACCGGCCTACCTCTGAGAACCAAAGATACTCAACCCTCTGAAGAAGGGTTCGTACTATTATTTATCTTCATCATTTTCTAATATTTTTCTGAAAATTATTTTTCTTTCAGAAAGATATATTGTTGAAAACCGGCTACTGACTATATCAAAGAAAGTAATTGTATGGCTTCTTAATCAAGCAAATTTCAATCATTTCCTTAACGAAACACATTATAAATAAATTAAACGCACCCCTCCCGTAAGAATGTTTATTATCTCCGAAAGGTTCGTTTAAAGGGAAGAGCAGTTTTAAGTATAAAGTATGGATCATTAGTCGTTCATGGGTGGAACCGCGAGCAACTGGCGCATAACGAAGTAATCCGGTCCCGCACAAGATTTTCCCCCAGCTCCCTTCCGATCCTTGAAACTCAACATTCCGCTTAATGAAGAATTTCGGAAACCTCTTTAATAAGGCTCTGTCATAACTGAAATATTCTCAATTGTGTGGGAGATTCCCGGAATACTGCTTACATGCGGGATGCACCCTTGTGATGGAGGATATGGAAGATCTCAAGAAAAAACGAAAGTAACGTTAATTCTGTTATTGTCTTTATATACAAACAACATTTTTGTTCGTCCTTTAATTTTTTATTGAATTTAAAAAACATTTTCAATTAAGTAAATTCATTATAACTCGTAGAATGGATATAATGGGTACACTACCTTGACACAAATTGATATGATATATTAATTTTATTGTCATGCCTGGTGCAAATTCATTCAAGTGGGAGGGAAAAAAATTGTGTTAGTTGTTTACTTTTAACTTTCCTTTTCAAACTGCACCTTTTTCCTTTTAAAGGTTATTTAAAAGTTGTAGATAACTAATGGATTACCAAAATAAATCGTTGAGGCAAATATTTTTTTAAACCCTAGTGGTTGGCCGTATCTCAGCTCGTATAAGCCTGCGGTCGTGGGTTCAATTCGCACCGTCGCACCTTTGGAATTTCTCCACCACCACAACATGAATTTCGGGATAAAACCATGTATAAAATCTTTTTTTATTTAGTGTTGTTATATTTCACCAATTAGATCACTGCGATGTACCGAAGTTTAGAAAAAAATCGCATACTTAATCTGTATTACACTTGAGTTATTTAAGAATATTTCTTTCCACTTATTACCTCATTCTCATGGAACCTCATTGGAATAACTTTGCAGTCAAGGATGATAGGCTATCTCTGTTTTAGCCCTTACACTGCCATATTCTCTAGCTACTTGTAATAACACATACACTGAAACGGTGGTTTTGCGCAGGGAGAATCAAGGCCAAGAAAATAAATCCCACTAAATACTTTCCATCTTAAACATAAAACCCTTTCACATGGATTCCTTAACGAAGTAAACTGCTATCACTATTCAGTACCGTTCAAACTGCTTATCTTCCCTTTTCATCGCAATACCATAACGTCTGTATTTTCTGTCGGCATGGCTATTTTCTCCCCAAAACCTCCTCTCGCTTACAAGACATGTCCAGTCTGGAACCTTAGCTTCGCACATGAAAAATATCATCAAATCAAGAAAATCAATGAAAACAAATGCCACTTTATTGTTATCCCGTTAAATATAAAAGCTTTTTCCTAAAAAGTACATTGCCACAACTCCTACATACAATTTACGCTGCAGACCTTCCCCTTCATCGCGATATCATAACGTTTGGGTTCGAAGGTGACGCTATACCTTTTCAATCTTTATCGCACCTCCTCCTGCGATACCTCTGCTTTGACCATGGCTTCGTGCATGGTAAATCAAAGTAAACAAAAACAAATCCCACTGTATAATTTTCAGATTTAAAAAAATGTGTCTCCCGTCATCCTCGAAAATATTATTAAATCATGGACAAACATTACTCAGTAATATACCTAGACAAACAGTTGAATTAAAACCAATACATCCACTATGTGCGGACTGTTTACAGAGAAACAAAATGAATAGCCACTGAACATTAATCTGACTCTACAAAACAGAAAAAATGACTTTAAATTACTTGCACTCAAGATTTTTAAATTTTTAGGGACTAGAATTCATCGGAACTTCAAAGAACGACACCTACATCAGTTTCAGTTTATTCAATCAAAAGTCTTCCATATGAATCTTTTAATTTTTTTATATTTTTGAAGTTCAGAACCATACCGTTTACTTCAACATAGACAACCCAGATCTGGCAAAATTCCGGTATTTTAAATTACATTCGTAATTATTCCCTTAATCTAATCTTACGTTATATTCTATATTTTTTATTTATTTTATTCTTTCAAGTTATATTAATTGTTTTATGTACCCCACCAACGGCTGAAACGCCGATGACTGAGGTTTGAGTGAGGGAAATATGTACACAGCATGTGTAAACTGGGCGGCTGTCTTTCATACTGTTCATGCCATGAAATCATGTTCAGGAGATTTGCTTATTTAAAACTATCAGACTTATTGAAAAATGTTTAAATTAAAAATTTTATTTTTCAACCATATGAATACCAATGAAGAACCCGTATTATTTCCTTGGCCATCAAGCGTCATCAAGGTTTTGAAAAGCAAAACAATTTGAGCTTACCTTGATTCGAAGTATACGTTTTGTAACGTTCATTTCATTAAACTTATGTAATATCTTTTTCCTGAAAAACATGTTTTATTTATTTTATTATAATTGCATATTGGTACCATTGGTGAGATCAGATAATCAATCATTTGTTATAGTTATGCAGGTTGGAGATGTCAAATAATTGTTGTAGTTGTTTTAATTAAGGTATTATTACCAAAATCTAGCGATGTATACAAGGACGATGTCATAGCTTGCACAGTAACTCCTAAGCTCTACAAATGAACATAAAACTTCGAGAATTATAGTGCGGATCTTTTCAGCATAAAGGTCAGCCTCCGGAAATTTTAAATCATGCTCTTTAAGAAGGGGGCAAAGTAAGTGCATCGGACCGCCGGTATTTTTAATGCTGAGGCGATCAAGTTGGTAAATGAGTATAAATATCTCGGACTGTTATTAACTGGCTGGCTTGCAAAGGCATCTTGCAAAAGGAGAAAAACTTTCCCCGCCAGAGAAGTAAGAACAAAACTTGCCATTGTCTTATAACTCAACATGTGTTTCCGTTAATAGTCAAACTTATGCTATTTGTCCTATTTTATGTTATGGATGTTTCGGCTATGTCTAAAACCGTTAACCACGTTGAGGCAGATCATGTTTTGTCAAGAAAAAACCCATTAGGTTCGTGTTTCGCGCCCCTGTTCCTTATTAAGAACTATGTAGACAGAAAATTTTATTTTTAAATTTCTTTTCTATTCTGCTATTTATAACAACATGACTGCAACAAATAAACAAAGTTTTTGTAGAAAAGCTGTACGTAATTTTGACTGTACTACAATACACCATACCAAGCATTGAATAAGAAATTATAATAAGCCTGTTGATATCAAACACAACAAACGCCGTGTTTTTTGGTTATTGGTTGCAAAATAATACGTATGTATATTCTTTAATTTTTATAATAAAAAAAGATAATTTTTTTTTGTAAATTCACTAGGTTTTTCCCGAATACAAGCAAATATGTTTACGATTTTTTTATGGCTTTACAAACATTAACATAGTATGATTGTTAATTTTAAAACACTTTAGACCTTTTAAATAATAAATTTTACATCTTTTTGTAAAAATATCAAATATAAACAAATCGCCTTGTGGTTCATAAATAATTTATTCTGAAACCCAATTCAATTTTTGCACATAAATTAATAAGGAGTTACATAACATTAGAAGTACTGCACTAAGGAGATCAAATAAACGTAATACATCAACTATGGCTGTCATTTCTATTATTTTACTTTTTTATATATGTTAATCTTAACTGAGCCTAAAAATTCTTGTGTGCATTAAAATGTGGCCTGTTTTTTCTGTGTGTGTGTTTTTTTTCAAAAATGTCTACTAAGAATATTTTAGAATGTTGTTTCATAGTATTTTGACAGTCCCCCAGATACCTTTATCCTTATTTTATTTTGTTTAGTTCCTTAGTTCAGTTCAATTGACTTGATCATTTTTTAAACGATCTTCCTCCTTACCTGCTATTGCTCCAATTCTTTTGTGGTACAATAAGTATTTTCTGTATTGATTCTATGCTTCGAATTCTATGGTAACATGGATGTCTGTTTGACAAATTTGGTGAGAATTCGTTAATGATGAGTATCATAAGTTTAATGTAGCAGATTTTATTCATTAAAATTTATCTAGGGTTTTTCTTTTATATACCAGTCTTTTAACCATATGCGATATTAAATTCAAACAATGCGAGTTTTCTAATATTTTTGGCGTTATAAAGACCTTGTATCTATTACACAGGGTTATCGTTCAACTAAACGCCTGAAAATGATTTATTTTGGGGTTAGTTGGTTAGTTTTTAGAAAACTTTTCAATAGTGAAAAATATGATGGAAATAGTAAAAAATGAAATAATAACAAAACAATAAAAAAGTTTAATGCTCACAATTCAAATAATATGAATAAATTTTTAAAATACTCATTGTAATGATAAATTGATTATAGAAAATCGCAAAATTTTAATTTTTAATTCCTGTCACTCAGGAGGCTTATCGTCCCCATACCCATAGGGTGTCGACATGGAGGGGGTTACAATAGTTTATTTTTAGTGTTCTCTATTAAAAAGGCCATGAGCTGTGCCAGGATAAGAACCCAATACCGTCGCAAACGCGCGGCCACCGCAATCTTCTAGTGAATCAATGCCTGTTTATTACAATTTATTAAATTAATTTGGCTGTTTTATTTTTAGTGTAAAATTGGATTTAGGATTTTTTGCTTCATCGTTGTAAATTGTTTTGGATGAGTTATCGTTTCATCATGTTAATCCCGATTTTCGTTCTACCATGATGTTCTATATGTAATAATTTGCATGTCTAACGACTCTAATAATTTTACGTTTCCAGTTAATAAAACTTCTAGTGAAACGAGTTGAAATTAAATTTTTTGTATTAAACATACACATTATGTCCTATTGTAAATGATTGGGAGGGTGGTAGTTTACCCTCGAAAAAAATCTGTACCTTACAACACGACGATTCAAAATTGAAAAGGCTAATTATACAATAGATGTTAAACGCCTGTCATTTTTATATTGTCGAGCCAAAATACCATCATTCAGCCCCGTTTTTTTCTGCATGAGAGAATCGCCAATAAATTTAAAATAATTAAATGTATTGATGATGCCATCTGGTTGTCCTATTTGGGAATCGAAATCAAATGAGCGGCTTTGAATAGGCTAAGTCCCCCCAAAATGTACATCTGCAAGTTATTGACTGTTTACCAAACGGATCATTCTTCACGCCCCTCGCCACAGTCAGTGCTAATTGTGGGGATTGACAAAAGCCGGCTTCTCGGAGGGCATCATTGTCCTCTGATTTGTGCCTGCGGGTCCATTAGGAAAGTATTGTAACGAGAAAGAAAAAGCTACAATTTCTATTGAGTGCCGTGGTCGGCAAATGGGGAAAATAAGGGGTGAGTTTATTTTTTTATGAATGGCTTGACTTAACCGTAGAAGTTAATCCTATGTCGCTTGTCTTATTCATAGCATTTCTGGTGAGGATTTTAATACAGAATTGAAATGTTAGTCCAATATTTTTATTACACTACCAATTACTATGCTTTTTACAACCAGGGTGATGTATTGAATGTATTAAAAAAACATACTCAACAAAGGTTAACCTTTTGTATATTTTTATTTTTGCTGCCTGTTCCGCAGGATCCTTTAGTACGACCAACAATACAAACCAAATAAACATTAAAATGAAAAGTTATTACTTACACAAATATTGACTTTCAGGGAGCTATGAAGTCTGAAATTATGGCTGCTGTGTAAAACATATGATATTATTCATCGTTGAAACTCCAATTATATTATAAAATAATAGAACACAATTACATCCACAGATTAACTATTTTATTACAAAAACGTATTTACTTTTTTAACTTAGATTAGTTAAAAAATTTCTCAAATTTATCTTCCAGTTTTTGTAGAAATGAGAAATTAACGTTATTTGCATTTGGACTTATATGTACCATATCCAAAATATTTGTTGAAAATTTTATTTGTTACCTATATTATACAAATATGTACACACGATTAATGTACCACACAGCACAACATTAGCACCAATACCAGCATTGCACCGGTATAACACATGCTTTGAGGAACCAGCCATTGCTGGCACTCAGTGTATATGGCTAGGTGTCAAGGAGACCCGAGGCCACCGTCGATTGAAGAGAAGTGGGTTGTCGGGATTGGAATGGGTGGAGAGGTAGACTAAAAAGTAAGTAGAAATTTTGATATGGAAGTTTTTTAATCTTTTAAGCGGGGTTAGTGATATAATAAAGTGCTTTGGCAATTTGTCTAAAGACTTTCGATTGGAATGGCAGATATTGGAAGGCTTGACAGTACCCCATAGGTCCACTGCATATGTCCATATTGGCCATAATAAAATCTTGTACAGTATTACTTTTGTCTTAATTGTCAAAGTAGATATCGGTCTTAGAAGTCTTTGTAGTAGTCTTGTATTCATTTGTGTAAAGTCTTGTGTTGGGATTCTACGTCCGTCTACTGTCGAGATATATTCCCAGATAATTAATATGAGTGGAAACTGGTATCTCTTAGTTGTTGAAATACAATGGAGAGCAAAGCTGCTTTTTTTTTAGCGTAAAGGACACTGAGTACATGTTTCTTCGTTCAGTCTTTACCTCCATTTTTCAACCAGCGTTCGAAAAGCTCAATGTGCTCGTGGATGTTGGAGGTAGCTTGGATACGATTCGAGTTAAAGAATAGGAATGCGGTGTCGTCCACGCAGGTGGTCATAATATCTATCACTTATATAGAATTTCAATAAAAGGTTGTAATGAGAGTGTAGGAGGAAAGTATGCCTGGATGCCAGACCATTTCGAAGGCCTGTACTACGTCTAAGAAAGCCAGGCGCCCAGGCAATACTTCTTTTTTTCTAGATCCGATGAAATGGTATACATTGTTGTTAAAAATATTAAGCTCTTTCAGATTTTTAAAATTTGTGTGAAATCGGCGATAAATATAATAACAATAAGCCTTTATGGTGATTCTGCATCAATGTCCTCCGCTTTATTATTAATCACAATTAATTACGGATTTTAGTTGAGATGAAAAACAGTTAATGGCACGAGAGGGATTCGAACCCACGACCTTCGGCTAGATAGGCCGCTGCTCTACCACCTGAACTATCGTGACCTCGATCCACTCGGACATCAACTCCCCATCTCAACCTCACCTTACGAGTTTTCCCTCCTTTTGCCACATGTCAAATGTCGTGTAATCGGTTTGGATTCTCGACAACAATTGAAATGGAGACGGAGAGCTTTAGTGAAGTGTACTTCATTTTAAATCATTAATTTACTATTTTCTTGGTCCGCTCGACTTTTTTCATCTCAACTAAAAACCGTAATTAATTGTGATACATCAATTGGTCGAGCGGACTATGAAAATAGTGAATTAATGCTTTATTATTAATTTTATAAGCAAATTTAAAAGCCTATTTTGGGTAGTCGATTGACGAGTAAAAATTTAATACATATCAATGATAAACAATTCAGTAACTCTTTCATTTATTTTTAAATCTAGTTTTAAATATTTAGAGTAAATATGATTATTGGATGTATAATATCAGGCTTTCAAAATATGTTTTTCTTTTAAAAAGCCGTAAAAATTTGTAAAAGGTTAAAAGGTGTAAATAAAACTGTGTTCACAGTAACGTTTATAATGCAATACTAAAGGCACGACGATTCCGTCAAAATTCATTACACTGCAATAAGCGTCGAAAAGATGGGATTTTATAGAAGGGATTCGTCGTTCTGGAACGACATCTGTGGAAGGGAAAGAGTGTATAAACGTGTCCATGTGACAAAACTTCATGATCAAAATTAGTCGGGGAATTTAGTTGCGGAAGTTGAGTAGTTGAAAATTGTTTAGTTTGCTGTTGCAATATGTAAATAAATTGAAACTTAGGATTTTTTAAATATATTCATTACGTACAATTGAAAATAAGCTTAATAAAGCTTAAAAGCGTAATGATTTATATTTTAAACATTGAGTTGAATAGCAAAACCAAGTGAGTGGATATGTATGACTGTTGTAGTTCTTTTTCGTGAAATGTTTTAGGGCGATGATTACTGCTATTATGTGGAAACTGTATATACCGAAGTAAGGTGTCCCGCGGTCAATAATTTACATAACGGAATCGCTTGTTGGGGTGATGTAACGCCTGCTCTGCGGACAACGGCGGTTGCCACATTGGCACAAATGACACATTGCAGCCAGGAACGGTAGCACATTCTCAGAGAATCCAGTTTTGTTTATGGGGGCGGAAATGGAAGTGCAACCTGAGAAGCGTTATGTAGGCTATAGTGTGTATTGAACGGGAGGTCCATCTCTTCATTCATTTTCGTCCCACGTTTGGATCTTTGAAAACACGACAACCCTCAACTGAACTTTTTATTGTGCTGAAGCTCTCCCCTTGGGCTGAATTAGTTTTATTCTGATTCAAAACAATAATGCAAACAAAATCTTTAAATCCATTATATTTTGTGGTCCGACTGGCCAAATAACTTCTTTTAATTAATTAATCTTTATGTATTGGTTGAAATGAAAAAGTTTCACGAGCGGCATTCGAACCCACGACCCTCGTGAGGGAAAATTCGAAAGGTTGTTTGTTGAGGAGGGGTGTTGGTGTCCGAGTGGAATGGAGTCTGGATAGCTCAAGTGGTTAGAGGAGCGGCGTATTGAGCCGAAGGCCCGTAGGTTCGAATCCCGACCTTGACACTAACTTTTTCATTTCAAACAATACCTTTCATAAAGATGATTTAATTTAAAAAAAACCTTTAAGGCTTAACTCGACGAGAGAGATAAAAATGATGATTAAGCTGCATTCAATAAACCTTACGTTAAATAACATTTGCAAGAATAATTCACCAATTAAAACAAATTTATCACCAACATTGCTATTTCTAAAAATTACATCATTTGGAATTCCTCTAATGTTACTCTTGCTTAGCTTTCGTGCTGAATAAAACAATTGTCGTCGGAAAATCGCATATTCGACGGTAATGCCATTTCACACTGCCATTACGACAGGATGGAAGTAACAAGAATAGTAATGGATTGATGGATTTGGGGCAAAAGACTATGGGAGTGTGCATTATAAGGCTGGATCACGTCGCAGCGCCATTACCTGTCTACGCCCTTTGTCCATCACCAACAATAAACGGCAGCCACCTGTAATGCACTATAAAGGCTTTTAGGAGCCCTAATGCTTTTTACAGTTTTTACTTTGCGGTATGTTAAAAGGATTGACCCGCCAAGTTTCAGGGAATAATGCAAAAACTTTCTAATTCTAAATCTTGGTAATATGAGAATGAAAGCATCACTATAACAAAACACGGTTTCCCCTTGTCAAAACTAGAAATATACTGATTTTGTATATGGTATATCTTTCGCCTATTTACATAATATATGCTTAGATGTTGTTGCCAATAATATTGTTTAATTTTAAGAAAAGTTAATTTAATTTTATGACATCTCACATTACCACGGGTTTTCCTTATTTTTTTCTCGTTTTAATATATATTTCATAAGCAAATATAAATAGACGAGTGGTACACATAAAAGACTGTTTACACCATACAAATATAAATTACCTCAAACAATAGCCACCTTTTTTACAATTCTCAACTGATTTATGTGTTTACAGAGAGTCAGTTTTTAGTTAAATATTGACAATTTAACAACAGTAATAATAACAAGATCAACGTATATGCCACGTTACAGAGCCTTAACAAAATATCTCATTAACATAGAAATATTATTAACCCCATGTAATTATAATGATTGGTTTAACATCACGATTTCCTTTTTTTTAAATGTTCTATTCAAATAGACTATTTATCATTTTAAAAAATTGCTTAACAGAAGGTCTCCTATAATATCTACCAATGTAATAATATTTAATCTTTTTATGTTGTATTGTATAAATGATCACTTTAATTGAAGTAATATTCTATGTTATCTTGCCGTTTCTCTTAATAAATGTTTTGTTTTTCTATTTCACGTATTCGCATTTATTCCATTTCAAAGCTTTTGTTCTTCAAATTTCTCTCTCTGTTTATATTTGTGGGTTGTCAAATTGTGGCTGGGGTTCTCTATCTCTCTCTCTCTCTCTCATTAAATTCCTATCTGTGCTAACCAGAGAAGGGCATAGAAATTTGTTCGTGCTTAGTAGTGAATTTTAAGATTTCAAGTCTGGGTCATTTCGAAAGAAGACGTCCTCGTCTGCTGGCCCATAAAGATTTCAGGTAGGTTACATACAATCAGCTCGTCTCTGAAACAGAGTGGCCAATCTCGTTCGAAAAAATCAATCTGGTGGTAAAGTATTCAGGAAGGGGAAATTGCCATAAACCCCTCAGGTCAGGAATCAAAGTTGAAGCGATGAGTTTCTCGGGTTGTGTTTGAATAAAACATGTTCGGGATTGAGGCATTGTCTTACTTCTGCCCGACACCCACGCTCCTCATCTTAATTTAAATATTTATTAAACAACTTGTCACCGGTGATGTGTGTATTATTAATGGGAGGGGGCCTCTGATATTGACCTGTCAACACCTTTCGTGGCTCTCCTCTTCATTGTCTGATAGAAAAACAATTGGGGATGCGGAAAGAAAATTATTTAATCAAACAAAGGCCAATTAGTAAGGAATCTCTAGACGGTCAACATTAACGACGAAACTTAGAAGAAGAACTAAAGAAAAAAAGATACATGGACAACTAAACAAAATTACTTAACTGCTTATGTATTCAGGGCCTTTTTGGAAAGTAATGTAATATTTTAGCACAATTTATGAATGAAACCTTTTTCAACATCAACCCTCTCTCGTTAGAAAACAGAAAGGAAAAGTATGTACTATGGTATTCCAGTGGGTTTGGATCCGAATAACCAAAATGGAAAATTCTCAACGTAAGAAAACAAATATTTTTTTAACAGTATTATTGGTGGTTTTATTATCACATTACTTTTATTATACGGTGAATAAATCGGCATGCACACCCGGCGTTTTCAGGTGCACAATCCTAATTTACATAGGAAAGGCTGTCGCCAAAACAATAGCTGAACCGTTGGTCCGTTTGTCTCCGCCCGGCATCATACACGCTCGAAAGGTAGCAGTTGCTAATCGCTTTATAATTACAAGTCGCCAATGCCCGTTATTCTATGGACAGTTTGAATTCCGATTTCAGAGTCCATTACAAAGCCGCACGAGAAATTGTCATTATTACAATACGATTCCGAGAAAAGGGCTGGACGTTCGAATGTAATTCGAACTGAATTGTTCGGCCGATTTGAATACCAGCCGTCACAGGTTAAATAGAAACGTACAAAAATAACAGTTCTCAATATATTTGTATCAACAAGGTCGGCCGGCGCTGCCCTGCCGGACCTGCAGGATCAAAAAGGAAACAGAAGAAGAATGGCTATCCGTGAACATCGGCCAAAAATAAGGAGGCTTTCTCTCGAAGTACTCGTTCGGAAGAAGAGGATTTTTTCATTCATTAACCGAGAAATTTAATTTTGATTTATAATTATATTTTTCTGTAAGTAAGATAAATTTTTATTTCTTAATTAAAAGGTTTAATATAAAAAAGGAAATCTTTAAATTTAAATTTACAAAAACATACCTACTAGAATGTTATAAAAAAAGCAAATTATTTTTTTAATTTATTTAAATTTAATACTACTAAGGAATTATATTGATGATGTATTTTTTTCTCCACAATAATAAACCAATTGTTTAGTTACTATTTGATTTCTATTTTTGTTCTTTTTTAAAATCAAAAATTCCAGAACAACTGCAAGATAAAGTAGTCATACAATTGTTGAATATAATAATATAATAACTTAACAACCTCCCCAACATATAAAAAAGGGTATGTTTCAACAACCGCCACACCTCGGTGTTATTGAAGTGGGAAGGCTGAGCAAATCATAATCCTCAGTCCGTTTTGAACGTTTAAAAAGCCGTACGTGTCCACAATCTTATTACATTTGAAGGCTAATTTGAATTTGATTGAAGTTTGCGCCTTCGGCCAGGAGAGAAGACGAGGGGGGTGTCTCGTAGGAATTCGTCTGTCCTCCCAACATGGAAATGAAGAAGGAATGATTACGCCGGACGAGCATCGTGACGAAGATAGAAACAGGGTTTTGATCTGGCCGATCAAATAAAAAATGACCGTCGCCGAAACTTTTTTTTAATATGATGAAAACTCAGCAGAGCATTAACGATAAAACGATAAAACCCAACCGAGTAGGTTTTGCCCCGATCGATTAAATATTAGCATATTTCTACACAAGATAATAAAATCAATTAATACAAGATAGAAATCTCTCTAAAGATTGTTTCCGATAGATAATCGTGTCGACTTATAATGCTCTCGAGCATAAAATTCGACACGGGTTAGCATTTATTTACAATTATATATTCACAAATTAGGACAATTACTAGCTAACAGAAAGAAGATTATCCAATAAAAAATGAACCCAAATGTCAAGTATTATCTTAATCCATTGCAAAGTACATATATAACGAATTACAACTAAATTTGCATTGTTGAGGATGATAGAAAGCATGTGTTTGGAATTCTGCAATGACTTATTTCCCTAGGTAGTTAGTCAGTATTCGGTTGAAAATTCTTATTTGGGTCATTTTACGTTGTTTTTGGATTTGTACAGAACCACTTTTGAATCATCAATCTTGAACTGTCGAAATTCCCCATCACCTTCTTTTGGAATATGTGCACGTTGAAGAGAACACCAACCTGAGAAGGAAGTTCTGTACAGAGAGCGACTTACCTAGGGCCATAGTTCTTTTTTACAGAACAGAGAATGGGTTTGATAGAACGGAAGTGCATTCTAGTACCCTTTTGGGTACTTAAGTACCTCTTTGACTCCAACCTTACCTAATTGTCAAGGATAGCCTAGGATGGTGAAAACACTAAATAGTAGGAAATAGGCTTCTAATCAGTGCAGCTTTGTCGGTTATCCCACTTTTGCGTGTTCCTTGGATCGGTTCAAATGACTCTATTCTTATTTTAAGAAGGAGAAGGTCGATGACGGTAATTGCTCTTCTCCCTTACATTCCGTCCTCTTTATAGATTAGGCTGCATCCCAATTGAGTGGTTGCTTCCCATAAAAAATAATCCATAAAAATGAATCAACGTCACGATAGCTCAAGTGGTAGGGCAGGGGCGAATCTAGCCGAAGACCGTGGGGTTCGAATCCCTCTCGTGATGCTGACTTTTAATCTCAACTTAAAACCTTAATTAATTGTAACATATTAATTGGTCAAGCGGACCACGAAATTAGTGAAAATAAAAAATAATGTTGACCCGTTTTTCTTATCACTCTTATGAATTTTTCCCAATATTACCCGGTTCTATCTAGTAACTGTATGTACCAGTTCTGGTGATGTTTTTTAATTATGCATTTATAGTGTCTGGGACATCTGAAGTTTGTCAACTTGTCCTTTTGTATTTGGTGACCTATTCTTAGACAGTGTTTGATTTAGATATCTCAATCTTGATCACATACTCAGTCCCAATTTCCAAGAACGACCTCCGATTTCTTATTGGTATTCATGGTTGAAATGAAAACCAATCCGTATGTTTGTTTCAAGAATCCGTGTAGTTTATTATATTTTAATTAATTAACAATTTAATTGAATTAATTATTTCTATACTTTAAGAATAATGCGCTTTAAGAAATAATTAGTCCTGTTCTATACGTAGGTTTTTAAAAATGAGAGAGAAAGAGTTTTGAAAAGTCGTATAAAAAGTTGTATTGTTAAATTTTTTTTAAATATCCAGCATACTTAAGTTAGAAAGATTTTTAATTTTTTCTTAAAACAAATTCCTCGATAAATAAATGTGGTTCAAATTCGTAAGATTGAAAAATTTTTATTCAAAGAAAAATCATGATCAATGACTCTTTCCACCTGAAAAAGAAAGTTCCTAACTAGATATTCAACAACTGCCAAGTAAAATCGATAAGGGTGCATTTTCCGTTCAAGCCCCCTCGCAAAGTCAACTCATACACGACGAGTTATTTTACGCATAAATAAATCGTAGCTCGCAGCTCAGATTTGAATTTTAAATTGGTCTGAATTAAATAGTAGGATTTTCATCAGGCTGAATAATGGTTTTGATATATTGTTGCAAAGCACTTCGGACGATTAATACTTGTCGCGGCTAGGGACATTTACACCGTTAATCAATTGATGATGGTGTCGGCTAAGTTATTTAATACATACGATTAAGTAATTAAAATGTAATTATTTCTGAATGGACATTCTAGTCCGAGTAAGTCACAAGCAGTGTACAGATAAAACGGAAATATAATAACATTAAATGGTAATTGACTAATAAGAGGAGCTTACAGACGTGGGAGCACAGATTTTAATGAAACCTTTAACAATTTATGTTCTCGGCATAGTTGGAAAAACAATTTTCCATATCATCGCGTAGAACCGTTGCATTTCGTATAACAAAGAAGAATACCGGCATGTTTGGTTTCAATTTGTATATTTCACAAATTGAAAAATATCTGTCAAAAATCAATTACTACGAAAAATTGCCATATGATAATTGAATAACTTGTAATTGCAACAAACGTCCATAAAAAATTTAAAATTGAAGTAGAGAAGGATTATGTTCCAAGGATTTAGTCCTAAAAATATTCGTACAATCTGATTGATGGCCATTATATTATTTTATACGTAGCTTACAGCCACAAAAACCAGATTATATATATATATATATATATATATATATATATGAATTAATTGAAAGAGGATGGTCACTGAGAACTGGGAAGCTGATACATCGTCGTTTTAATTAGAACCCAGTTAGTTGGAGATGAGTAACGACTGTAGATTAATCCCTATCCCAAGGTTAGCTCAATTTTATATGTGCGGCCGCCACTGGCTGCATACACAATGTTCTCTTAATTAAACCCCTTATAACAAATCGTGTGATATCAATTAAAAAGATTATTATAAGTAATTGTTCAAGCATTTGCTTCTGAGGGCAATTTTAATTGCGAGAGAGGGTCACGGGTGTACAATTCATTAAGGAAGCCTTTTTGTTTTTGTTAGCAGATGGTTTATGGTTCAACCTTTTGAACTTTTTGATTGTTGAATATAAAGAATACTATTAAATCTGGAAAAAAAAACCTAAATATGAAAACATTTATCTCTCTTATTTTGCGATTTAATAGACTAATTATTGCGCGAATTTATTCAGGAGAGTCGATTCTATGGAAACATGTAAAAATATATACGTCAAAAAAAAATTTTATTGGGTTAATCTATTTTATTTCGATGTTCACTAGCTTAATAAATGCACCAATCGAATCAGGCGGGGTAAATTCTCTAGTGAACAATTGTATGTACATCGACAATTTGTTTTCGTACTTGTCCATTTTTTTTATTTTTTATTTAAAAAATGTACAGTTGAAAAAATATACGATAATTCTTTTACCTTCGATCATTTAATTCGCGACAATAATTCTCAGATTGTTTTTTTTTTATTACTTATGATATATTATAGTAACTTTTTTTTATCTCAACTAAAACCTTTAATTAATTGTAATGTATAAATTGGTCAAGCGGACCACGAAATTCGTGAATTATTATTCAGATATCGTGAGATACGGTCTGGTGTGATGTAGGTTTCAGAAAAACATTTTCTTTATCGTGCCAACGTTTCGATCTTTATTGAGATCATCTTCAGAGCTCAAAGTGTTTGTCTTCTCATTATTTGTGCCATTTTTGCGTGTTGTGTTAAGAGTGCAAGGTGTTAGTGAATTATAGAATACCTTATAACAAGAACATTTTTGAGTTATTAATAATTTCTTAAAAAATTGGTCGTTTGTTTGTTTAAATATGATGCTTGCAAATCATGAAGATCTATTCTATGGCTAATCATGGGTAAATAAGTCAAACAAAGTTTTCGCTTTTATCAAGGTTTATGTTCTTAATTGTTCTATAAATTTAAATGTTGATTCTATAGTGAACAAGTACGTATAATAAACAAGTCGAAAGATTTTTTCCTCCCTTTACGAACTGTCTTCCTGCTTTTTTATGCCCATCTATTCAGAATTGTAAATTCTGTAAGATGTATTAGTATTAATAAGTCGATAACGATATTTTAACGTTTATGACTTATTTTTTCGTGCTAATCCAGTCAGAACCGTCATATTTTTAAGAAAAAGTATCACTAAATTGTAGAATTTTTTTTTATCGTTTTGAATTATTACTTTTATTTTGACATTTACTAGCTTAGTATTTGTACACATTCAGGAGCATTAATTCCATAAGAAACGAGTATAAATAAATACGTCCAAATAACGCGATGTTTTCTAGCTGTTTTCCAGCCTCAAATCACGAGCTTAATGGAGTATATTGTCTACAAACCGGGTTGTATTTTCATTAAATATTACTCCATAAGCACGTGAAAATAATCAGCCAGAATAGAGATAATTTAATAATTTTAAACAGTTTTGAGTAGAACGAATGCATTCATAAAAAGGATACATTTTAGTAACAATTCAACGAAATATTTTCTTTTAATTTAAACCATTAAAAAACACATTTCAAAAAATGGATGATTTTCACAGTTAAAACGAAATCCAACGATAAAACTTTTATTGTAGGCTCGTTTTTATAAATTCTTACATTTAAAAAATAAAGATTCATAAAATAAGTATAAAATTGTTAACGTATTCATTGTCCCTAAGTAATTACAATGAATAAACATTAGGCTCAAACACGATTTAGGGAACGACACTGCTTATGTCAAAAAAACTGCGTGTTTATACGAAAATGATACTCTGTATATATTTTGTTATTCTTGGTTGTACTTTCTAAATTTCGTAAAGAACGAAAGCATTATAAATAACATTACGATACTCATTTACTTCAGAACGTCTAATCGTTATATGTCCAGTCTAGTTGGGTGGCTACGTGAGTCATTAACCGCTCTCTAACTGCGTCTAAGAAACATACGATAAGATACCGCGTAAGTGCATAAGTGACATTTTAACGTACGTCTAAAGTGTCCATTTATGCCAACTCTCGGCATTATTAACATATCCAACGGTTGCACATGTAATGTGAAACACGACCCTATGTGAAAATCTGTCAGCGTTTATTTGACTCCTTTATCTAGGGAATTTTTAGGCTGGCAAATTTTTAAACATTCAGGATCCATGAGAAAGTTGTCAGCAGTACTCAGGGTGGTCTAACTGTTATCATTCACCTTTATTCCCGTTCAATATACAATTTTAAAAAAAGGTGAATAAAATTATGTATTATTTATTTTGAAATCTCTGGTGATTTAAATTGTTAACGGCTCAATAGAGCTTAGTGTCTAGGCTTAACAGGGTTCTAATATGTTGTTATGATAAAAACATAGAAATAGATAGTACAGAGAGAGAGAGAGAAAAATCATTCCTGATAGCCCTATTTTTATCAAATTTACTGTATCTTCTCAGAGCTTTAAAGTTATTAAAATATTACCCTGGAAGTCAGGTCAAGACAAACGAGGCAAAGAAAAAAGCCTTATGGGGAATTGCGATTCTACTGCAGGGCGTTAACCAGACAACTATAAATTCTTACAATTTTTTACCGCCCTACGTTCCTTTTATCTATTTCATCTTAGACTTACTTTAGTATATGAATTTTCCACGCAAGCCGCTCTGTTACGGTTTGTAAAGATCGGTACGGAAAATGTTTTTTTCTATTTTTCTAGACTGAACTACAATAACACGGTTTTTCTCTTTTATGAGATAAAGTCACGATTTCCTTCTTAACCGTATTCATTATAGGTATACATTTGTACGTAATTTATCCCAAATGTTTGCTAGTAGAAAACATTCATTCAGCACCTTAAATGTAAATAAATTTAATTGACTTTCAAGGGCGATAATAATATAACACTTTACAATTTTGATTAACTTAAATACAAAATCGCTTTTTGATAGAACATTACAAGTGTTTATTGGTCATACAGTTAACTTGTGTAGTTACGATATAAAGCATTTGTTATGCAATATAAATGGAAGGTCGGAACAGAGGTTGACAGGCCGTACTTATACCACCCGCTTGAAAACAAGAATTGAAAAGTTCACCTTTTTAAACGTTTAGATTTTATCACATGTCGGTCATATCACACCATCTCGAGGTCAGCTTGTTGTTTGCAGAATGATCTCACTCACTCGAAATATATGCAAAAAATATGTAAAATTCGATTATCAAACTATACAAAGATACTAAAAAACAACTTCTGATACAAGATCTCGTTGGAAATGTCACAATATATTATACACATATATTAGCCACAATAGTTAAATTTATTATCAAATTAGAACAAAATGTGTTAACTTACGTGTCATACTAAGAAATTAAAAACATTATTTGGAATTTTATTTCAAACTTTTTAAAACAATCGTTTAAAAGTGCTTTTTAACCAAGCCTTTGTTATTCTTACGTTTTTCAACTTTTCTCATTACCAAAAATGTTTTTCACAGTGCTTTGAATGATGCATGATTTACCCAAATATTGTTAGCATATTTGGGATGACAAATAACACTCTTTTTTATTTAAATTTATTTTATCTTTTTTTCTCCTTTCGTCACAAAATTTATTCTTCATCGTTTGGAAGCTTCATATTAAGAATTTTAATTATTCAAGTAAAAACAGAGGAGAATTACAGAAAAATTTTCATTCCTATTTCTATGCTCACTCTCTCTCTACCTCCTGCACACCTTTCTCTTCCTTTTTTCTAGCCTT
>CM077105.1:30342932-30355419 GCA_039619505.1 Cimex hemipterus | reverse complement strand
TCTCTCTGAAACACTAACACTTTTGTCTCTCTTTCTCTCTATCTCTCCCGCACCCTTGTTTTCGGCTTCTTTCTTACACTTTCCTTTTTCATTTACTCTCTCCCTGTCAAATGGTACTCTCTATTCTCGCTCTCTTTAAGGTACCCTTTTTCTGTACTTATACTTTATCTCTCTCTCTCTCTCTCTCTCTCTCTCTCTCTCTCTCTCCCTTACATAGAAAAGCGCCCTCTCGTACCCTTTCTCACTCTCTTTTAAATGTCAGGTATCATACAAATATTTTATGCTTAAAGTTTTTTCTTCAACTTACTGCCTTGCAAAGGGAACTTTCTATCTTTTTTGTCTGTCTGGTTCATGGTCCATCTCTCTATTCTCCATCACAATCTCTCTTTTATTTCTCTGTTATTCATTTTCGTTTCAACTTTTTATGCCTCCTAATTCTACAAAATACTAAACAATGTAAATTAATTGTTATTAATTTAATTATACACATAATTTAAATCGAGCAATTTTTTCTTGTCAAGCATATATAGAGTATGCTTGTTAAGATCGCAATGTATGCATATAAGTAGAGAGACGCGACGCGTAAATTTCCTGATCAGAAACGCATTAGATAAGAGCCCCGTACGACTACTATTTGAAAATACTGATCCGGAACGGTGCATTTTAAAAGAGTATCTTTGTGATTGAATAAGCCATTATTTTAAACCGAAAGGCATTCTAAAGAATCACCTGAAAGGCAATAATTTTTTTCGTAAACCGTGATAGAAAGAGATAATGTTTCTAAGAGATTCTATAAATACCGGGCTAGAACAAAGCTAGATTTCCATTGTGATATATCTAGTAGGAAAACGTCATATATTTTGGAATGGAACAAACGAATACTGAGTGAAAAAAGTCAATTTATTAATTGTAAACGAATTTTTAATTTTTATTTGATAAATAATTGTTTCCAGTCAGTGTAGTTTTACATGAAATATGCCATATGGAACAACAAGAATGTTATGCCTGATTGTGGCTGTAAATTTCGTCAAACTGTACTAATGTTTCAACAAATTCATATATTAAAATACTAAAATCCCGTTGCAAGATTTTCAAATGGGTTTTCATTTTGTAAATAAAACTTTGCGTTCTATCGATTTGAATTAATGAATGAGGGCTTTTGTGTCACCCAACCCTATTTTTTTAATTCGCCCAATCTTGGGAACAATTAATAACACTGAATTACCTAATTTCTGTATCGAGAACTTGGCCAACTTCAGAAACGTAATTTATAAATAATTTAATAACTTGTCTATGAAGACTGGTGCGGTAAAACTCATATATTATCCTGTCAGGACCAGGCGCTTAGTTCATTTAAGGCCTTTAACAGTCTACACGTTTAGTGAAAAGAAAAGATCCAATCTTTGCGGGCGACATGAACGTTCATGAACCCCACGCCTGTCTGTGTTGTCAATATTTAACCCCATGTGGAAATTTTTTTTACAATGATTAGGCACTGAATTTTCTCAAGAATTGACCCTACATCCTGAATCACCATGATGATGTCTCAAATAAGCAATGAAAATAATTATTGTCGTTTTTCAGTTAAACAATCCACTAGTAATATATTTTTGTTCATCAGAGTTAAGACTGATGCACTTTTTAAATAGTTTTGGCCGAAGTAAAATAAGGATGGCAAGCTGAAAAATTATATGTTGTTCTTCAAGATAAGAATCGTCAACTTTGTTTATAACCTAACATATCAGTTATGCCGGGGAAGTTGTATTTGGTTTTTTTTATATGGTAATAGAACATTTTCAAGGGAGTTTCAAGGGCCACATGTGCATGCCATTCCCCCAATAAATCAATGGCTTTCATGATACACGATAGCCGGAATAGCTTTCATATTTGGCAATGGGCAGAGGCGACAATCAGGTATTCAACTTTGTTAGACAGTTTAATGGAACCTATGTTTACACTTAAGTTGTTAATTACTTGTAGTGTTAGGTGAGTTCCTTGTAAACCAAGCAAAACAGAAATGGCGGGATAAAGGTATTTAGTGTAATACGGCTTTGTTAAGCACGGATTAATTTTAATAATAAACAGGATTCCGAGAAGCAGATTCCCCGAGCACTTATTTAGTGGACGGTTTGCCGGAAAGATCAATTATTAACAATGGTACGAAAAGGCAGAATGTAGGATACCAGGGAACAAGTTACGAACGCCCAGGAAACCCAAGGGGGCGGACTTTTCTGGCTGTCATTAAAATAGGTCAGGTATTTTCACCCTTGTCATTTTCTTCTGAACAGACGTCACGCCTCTCAGATCTTAACAAAGCAGTTTTGTGAAAGAGAAATCGTTAAAACTAATGACATTTATTTATTCGTTATTTGCTTGTTAATCAAAATGGTTTTACAATAAATTTCAAGAATAGTACATGACGATTGTTACGATAAACAGTTTTAAAAACTACGCTAAATGTCATCGTTTATATTATTTAAATGCATTAAATTTATTGCAAAAGCAAGTTGAAATCAAAATCAAGACTTACACATAACTATCAGCCACACAATTTTATTCTTCAACTACACTTTCTCAACATTACCGTTTTCTCATTTTGAATGACTAAATAATTTGATTCTTATAGAATAATTCTCTATACGTTGAGCAGTAGGATATTGAGAAGACAAAAGTACAAACATTTAACAATTATTTAAACGTCTCGTTATTTCACCAAGCAAATATAAATTTCCTCTATCCGCTCGTTGACTTTTTCCTCGTCTCGGACAAAACTATGATTGTGATGTACATATGAGAAAACGACCGCAAGAGTGGGCCTAATGGGCGTAAGTCTTTAGCTCCTGACCACCAACATTACCCGCAACTCGTCCTTTTGTCTACATGATCCTCGTTCGATCCTTCACGAGCAACCACTCATCCTGAGGGCATTAACCACTTTTTTCTTTGTTATTAGGAGCCTACTGGACGTTTTTAACCGCTGGCGTTTTTAAAGAACACAATTCTATAATTTGTTTTTGCATTCGAATTGTGAAAATCACTTGTCATTTGAGTGAAATCGACTGCAAGTGTGTGTGTTCGTGCATGGTGCGTGCGAGAGAGAAGGAGAGAGGGGGAGAGAGAGAAAGATTATAATTGCTAGAAATGCAAAATTACTACTACTATCATACTTTTATTGCACAAATAATATTATACCAACTCAACCTACCTTTAGAATTTTACCTTCGTTTTGCCTTTTTCAAATGTCGTGTAATCTATTTGAATCTCGGCGACAAATGAAATGGCCAAATGGTGTCCGAGATGAACGAAGTTAGGATAGCTCACGTGGTTTAATCAGCGGCGTATTTAGCTAAGGTCGTCGGTTCGAATCTCGCTCGTGACACTGACTCTCTTATCTCAACCAACTTACATAAAAATTAATTAATTTAAAAAAAATCATTTTTTACGTAGAATATGATTCTAAACTAAGAAATAAATTCAACGTTCCCAGGGCTAAGCAACTTCTTTTTCAAATGGGAAGGTTTCATTTTGAATACGGAATTACATTGTACGACTTTTTAAAAGATCTTTCTGCGATTTGAAAAAAAAAAAAAAAATCAACTTTCATTTATCTCAAACATTATTCTTTTACTTCCTAGTAACATTAAGTTAATTAATAATTAATAATTAATTTACCTCCTAGTAACCTTTATTAAGTTAATCTTAGTAAATTAAATTTTTAAAATGTGAACCACCGATCTCCATACAAAGCTAAATCCTATTATGGGATTCATTTTGCACATCATGGAAAGTATCAAGTGCTACGCTTCTGCAACATTCTTTCATCCTTACCGTTAAATCTCCCAGATTGCTTGAGGGTGATCGGTACACCACTGTTTTATTGCGTCCCCACATAAAATCGAAGGGTGTTAGATCTGGAGATCTCGCTGGCCACTCGAGGAAACCTCGTCTTTCTTTCCATCTTGAATGGAAACGGACGTCTAAAACGTCTCTCACGTTTCTTGTTTAGTGAAGTGATAAAATAATTTGTCCTTTCTCAAATTCTTCCTCATTTTCTCAAGATCAAAGAATGTTACAGAAGGATAACACTAGATATTTTTGGTGAAGTACGAAATGAATTCCATAATAGGATTTTGCTTTGTAAGGATCTGTGGTGGCTATTTTGAAAGTTAAATTTACTAGTAGTAACTTAATAAACTAATTTAATTAGTAATTAACTTAGTTATTAGGAGGTAAATGAAGGACGATTGAGATAAATAATGTTTTAACTTTTTTTAAACCTTAATAACTCTTAAATGACAAATTCTACATGAAAAATGCCCGAAGTACCATCTTCTCGTCCCTAGAATTTAATTTCGCAATAAAAATGATACCTTCCCGTTCCAAGAAGAAGTTGCTTAGTCCTGGGGTCGTACCCTACGTTAAAAAATAATTTGCTTCAGATTCAGATTTTGCGTAAAAATTATGCACAGACCAGATCTATTTTTTAATTATTTCCAACCAAAAGAAATTAAATGAGGAGTTTAAAAATTATTACTCCTCATTAACTATGGTTCAGGTACATGAACAGAGTTGCATCTGATTTTGTTCTCAGAATATGAATTTGTTTAAACTATCGGATTTATTAAGGGCAATGCTACATGTTAACAAACTAGTGTTTTATAATTGTAAGATTATTTTTTGGAACGAAAAACGTGTCTTGTCATTTTAGAAGTCGGCATTTCTCCCTTGTCTCTCCTAACAAATAGGCTCCAGACAAAAAGACAAACAATTGTTAGATGATCACGAGCGTGAAATAAGGCACATACGGATTAGGCAGGGCCCCTCTTTCTTACATTGCTGTCTTACGCCATTATCCCATCGCGTCCTTATGTAAAATGTAATTCTCGATGCCGCCCCGAAAGGGATCCGAGCATGGGGCGCATTCATTCTGCTCCCAGTCCCAAAGGAGTCATTGTGGCAGGAACAATGGAATGTTCTCCTGTTTCCAGACGAAAATGGGTACTATTAAAAACAAACCGGTGAACGGGGAAACAAGGGCTAATGTGGAATTTCTGAACGCATATCCAAACATGAACCGAACCCAAGGGAGGCGCAAACGACAATATTACCGTTTTTTTATTGTGTCTTTGAACACCTGCATGCAATTGTAAATACGAACGTAGTTGATTTCAAAACTACAGCATACAGTAAAATTATAATTAAATGATGTCTTTCTTGAATTATACTGTTGATTAATATTATAATTTTATTAATTAAATTTTAGAGAGAGATAATTTCTTATATATTTTGAGACGCTGATAAAACTCTGAGAAATGTTCGAGAACTAATTGGTAGCACTATAATGCCTTTAGTACAACTACTAATGTAATAATATTTTTCTCAAAATGTGTAAAGATGTAATATTTGTCATCCCAAATAGAGCTTTCAGCTCTTTCTAACTATTTCTTTTTATCTTTACCTTTCTCTCTTTCTATTTGTCTATCTATATATTGTATCTATTTGCTTATATCTCTACTTATTTATCTTTTCATCCGCTTTTCATACATTCGTACGTATTTAACGTTATCTGATTTCTTATCAATTATGTGTATATTCTCTCTTTATCCTGTATTCACGACTTTTGAACTATGTTTCATACATTTTTTTTCGTGTTAGCTATTTTATCTTTTTTTATACGTCCTTACGTATTACAAGTTAAAAAAACATATAATAAATATATTTCTTATTTATTTCATGTAGTTCTCTTTTTTTATGTACTTATGATTTTACTTTCTCTCTCTCTCTCTCTCTCTCTATCTCTCTCTCTCTCTATCTATCTATCTATCTATCTATCTATCTATCTATCTCTCTCTTTTCTTGAATTAGATTATCTTAAATGAAAATAACGACGATATATAAGAAATTCTGGTCATTTACGCAAATATAAAAAAACCATACCAGACAAAATAAAAGCGCAAATACCACAATGTGAAATAAACATACACAGATGCAGGCATGCACACTCTTTTTCACTTACCTTCAAATTTTTGATTTTCAAAAAAGAAAAAAAAATCTCATTATATATTCCAATAAATTTAAGAAAGCTGAAAAATGCTCTTCTAAACAAACTCTGGGGGCCTGGTAACTGCTATAAATCATTCGAAAGGTTGCGCGTTTGCCTAAAGGGTTGGAAAGTGCGACATTCGACCGAAATATGTTTTACTGCCAGAATGATACGTTCTCCACTCCGAATACGTCGAGGACTTGTTGGAAGGTTGTTGCCTATTAATAGCGTATTATGGATTAGCCTGATGTGACCTATTAACAATCAAGAGAGGATCAGAAATTCTTTACTGTCAAGTTCCTCAGTTGGCTATTTATGTACACCTGGATTTTTTGCTATCCCTACATACATCCAATCTTGCCGCCCACTTTCGTTAGATAATGTTTTTAACATAAATGACTATATCATCTTGACGGAGAGGAAATTGATCGTTTCGTTGTGGATGGTTTGCAGCTTCGTTGTATATTAAACAGCACTTTCATTCACAGAATTGCCGAAATATTTAGGAGTTCGAACGAAGGCCACATGTTTGTTTAGTACTTTGAATTCATAGGGGTATTTGTAAATTGCCAAGATATTTGGGTCTACCAAGAATTTATTTTTGATGGCCTCAAGTCCAGCCTTCGAATCAGAGAAAATAATGAAAATTATTCAATTTCCTTGCAATTCCTTTATTACCACAATAATCTTGAGATTGAATGAATTCAGCTGTGTACATGCTAGATTTGATAGAGACCAGCACACACCGTGCACCAATTTCATTTTTGGAAAAACGTTGTAATTGGAAAAGCTATTTAAAATTCTGCCATCACCATTAGAGAAGAGGTTTCTCTTTTGTCCAATTTGGCCAGATCTTCGATAATTTTCTAATATTCTATAATAGCTAGCTATTTCAAACGTTCAACCACCCGTAAGGTTAAAAATCTTAATGTGTCAGTATCGCGAATTCCCGAGGGTCTCGTCCTAGTTCTTGGGAACGAATACATATCTTGGTGAGCGTTATGAAAAACTGAAGGAAACCTAAAATGAAAAGGCGTAGACGAAAGGCTAGCAACAAGCCTAAGAATTGCCTTCTCCCTGAAAAGTTCTAGTGGAAGGACACTGACATCATTGCAGGGACTATACAGGGTGTTCGGCTACCTGTGTTAGAAACTTAGCCAGTAGGTGCTACATTTAAAAAACCCAAAAGTCCTAATTAACTATTAATCTCAACAATTTCGATGTTATTTATTTTTTTCTGATTTTTTACGACGTTGCTTCAAATAAACAATGATAACTCCGAAATTAAAAGGTTTTTGACCAATCCATTGGTACCATTGAAAAGTACGTTAAATTTGATGTGATCAATACCAAACTTGTAAACCGTCATGAAATTCTAAAAAAAGCGTTTTAGAAGCGAGAACATTAAATTTTTTTAAGTGGTTGAAAGATTGGTAATGTAGAAAGATTAATAATGATAAAAAATAAAAAATTTAAGAAAATGTTGAATGAATTTAGTAAACTTTTTAAATTTTGATTCGAAATACTCTCCACCCTCCGCTGCCGTCGCATTAAACTCTCCAAACCCGTACATAGCATACATAGCATGTGTATTATTTATTAGAAAAATTAGCTATAGTATTACCAAATTATTACATAAAAAACTAAAAACGTTTAGAATTAAATTTTTTACCGGGGAATAATAATACAATAATTCTTTAATCAAAGTTGCAGTCGTGTTGGTAAATATGTAAACTCTTGCACAATTCGGTTTCGAACCCAACTAAAAAACGTTTAATAAATTCATTCAAAATTTCCTTAATTTTTTTAAATTTCCACCTTACCAATCCGTCAGCCAGGGTTTTTCTTTTCCCACATCAATTTCATCATCTTTCAAAAAATAAATTGAACCACTAAAAAGAATATTAAATGGGGTACGTTTTCTGAAATTTGTTGGCTTCTAGATTTGGAAATAGTAGTTTCGAATCACCAAAGTAAATTTTTGAGCTTAAAAAAATTTAAATTTTTCTCTACAAAAACTCCCATTTTACGAACTTTACAAGTCAGTTTGATCGCGTCTTGCTGGAAATTTAACGTAGTTTTCAATGGTATGGACAGATTTGTCCAAAATCTTTCAGTTTGAAATAAACGTTGTTTAATTGAAGCAAAATCATGAAATCTAAAAAAAATCAGAAAAATGGGAAAAATCCTGAAACTGTTGGGATTCAAACCATAGTTAATTTGGACTTGTTGGTACCATTTTAAATGTCGAATATACCGGCAAAATTTGTAACACGAGTAGCCGAACACCCTGGGCTAGTTCTAAACGCCCGTTTCAATCTTGATACCTCGGTAATAAATCCTAACTGACTGTTTTAAAGTTAATATTCGCGCTGGAAAGTAACCTGCTGGTCGGTATCTAAACATAGTTTATTGAACATGATGAATATTCTTAAAAGAATCTCTCCTTTCGATCCACCTTGATAATTAGCGACGAATCTCATCAGACCTAGTAATTCCTTCCTGAATTAGTCAAGTGGGCTATTTTAATTTTCCATCGAGGGGCTTTGTCGAAAGAAACCCCTAAATATTTGACAACGTCGACTTATATGAGGAATATCATTTCGCCCTTATAGTGCACGATTATTTACCTCCATTACCATAAAAAACAATGTTTATACATTTTTGTAACAATATTAGGTGAAAGGTGGAATCGTCAACAGGACACAGGTAGACTCAGTCAAATCTTCCAACACAAATTCATTGTTGAATCTGTTATGATAAAGCAATTAACGGATCCTTAGTGCGAGTGACTCGGGAAGATGGTATTAACAGGCCGGTCACGTTTTGGCGTTCAAAACATCTCTGATTCTCAGCTAGGATTCGAACGTCAGATCGGCTGTCACCACATCGGACGGAGTCTGAATACAATTTGGATGATAGAAGTGATAACGTTCACGGGGGCTGTACAAGAATGGCTAGCCCACTTCACATTCCAGTTCATCTTTTCACAAAAGAACCTTAAACCTGAAATGAACAGACCTGTTAACAGATTGTGACATTAATTGACTGACTGTGTATTTTATGTTTTAAAAACAAAGAAACGCCAGGCTTAATCATGGCATACGAGCGTTAAACACCTACCCTCACTCATAGGAAGTGAATAACATATTTCTTTTGAGAAATAAAAGAAAAAAATATATTTGGAGTTACGGAGGGCAGCAAATTATAATATTTTCAACGTCTTTTATGCAAATGTGCAGAAACGGGAACTGAGACACCGACTTCATGGAGTGGAAGAGTTATGCTCAACTCTACTGGCAACTTTTCCGTTGAATTTTTTTTCATTAATTTATTTTATTTATTGTTATCTCTACAAAATATACATTGAGCAAATAGTATAGTTACATACAAATCTGCCAAACCTGTCAGACCTGGGAGCAGTGGGGAGAGAAACCGACTGGTGTTGAAATTTTTTTAATAGGGTGTATTAAAAATAGATAACGAATGAAAAGAAAATATGTACATTTTTGAACTAGGGTGTAACGTCAGAATGTTTAAAAAATCTAACAAAATTGTAACGACATATATCATGCAAAATATTATTCAACGTTAAAATTAAAACCTATTTCTGTCAACAAAATTACTCCTCTATATATTAATTGTTTAAATACAAAGATCGCATATATATTTCTGTAAACGCAAAGCAAATTTACTACCACACTCAGGTTATATAATAAAAGAGGGGTGGTTTTAAAACAAATTTAAATTAAAAAAAAAAAAAACATAAATGAAACGTGGAAAATTACGTGTTGTACATAAATATTTCATAGTTAACTATTTGATCCATAAGATGTTAAAAATTAATATTGTTGTCAAATTTTTCCCATTTTGAAACAGAATAAGAATAATAAATTAATTGCTCTCTTGCGCATACAATAATTATTTATTTTCACTCTCATTTCTCTAATGTCTCTTTATTCACTCACCCACATATATACTTTCTCAAGATTTCTCTCTCTCTCTCCCTTTACCTCCCTCGCTAACTCTCACTCGCTCACTATCTCTCTCTCTCTCTCTCTCTCTCTCTCTCTCTCTCTCTCTCTCTCTCTCTCTCATTGTTATGTTTATATTTTTGAAGCACTTAAATTAATACAGTAGATTTGACAGTAACATAATAAAGAAAGATAATTAATTAATTCTCATAATACCTATTTATCTAATTTTTCGACTCGTTTTTGGTTTTTCCTATAGCCCTTCCAATCACATTTTTCATATTACGGTGAAAATCGGTATACATAAAAATCAGTAATAACCATATAAATTCTTTGATCAGAAATGATTAATAAAAACGCAGAAAAAATACAGTTTAAATAAATACTTCTAAAGATTTGCTAAAATTGAACATACTAGATGCAGCATACTTTGGAAAAATTCAAGTTTAGAAATCCACAGTTTTTGAAGCCTGTGTCATAAAGACTGAATATAGTAGTCTATACTATTTTTTATCTCTTCTTTACACTGTTTGATTCTTCTGTTTTTATATCCCTTTACATATCTTTTATCAATCTATTTACCTACATAATATTTTTGTTTAGCACTGCACCACTTCCTATCTTATTTGATTTATTTTAGTTGGTTCTTCTTCTTTACATTATTTCCTCGATGCGTCGATGATTCTGTCTCCACCCCTTTCACAGATCTTTTTTTCCCTCTCGAGCTAGAGTAGACAAACCAAAATGATCGGTAAGTACCAAGTTGTAAAAAACGTGTTGATAAACGAACTGTCATAGTTTTTGTTTTCATTTTTCAAAAATTTTAAAACGCAAATTTTCACTCAGTAGATTATAAGGCGGATTATCGCTGATTATCAAAGCTTTCCGTCGATAAATGTTGCAAAGTAGAATTATGTGACAGTTTCTTTGGGTCGTACTCGAAATTATAAACCGTTAAATGGCTGCATAGCGACTTCCAGTTAACGGCTACAACGGTGTTTCTATACACCTTTGGTACATAAATCACACAAAAAAAGAAAAATTCATTGTTATTTAAATTTTTCATGAACGACAGAGGGAGATAAAATGCCTGAATTACGCCCAGTAGTGGGTTTTGGGTTCGATCCTCTATATGTAAATACTTGCAATGGTCCTGTCTTGACCGTCGACTTAATGGGAAATTGTTTTGACTAATACTTGAATGGCAGTGCTATAAATCGGTGAGCCGAGAGTAGAAGGCTGGCAGGCACAAAAACTCCCTCCTTCTCGATTCATATGTAAAACACTCCTGGTCCCATTGTGTATGCAAACAAATCCAGTCTCTTCACTCCGGCCTCTCAAGTCTCAATCTTCCTCTAATAACATCAACCAGACCATCTGCTTTCTCACTGGCTTACACAAAACTTACTACCTTGTTTCTATTTCAATTTTTATATTGTACGCTTTTACTATCTTACTGTCTTTTTCGGTGAATGAAGCAAGTATTAAAATCATAGCGGGAAATTGAAACTCTTGCTACAAAAACCTTGCTTTTTAAAGTTCAGTTTTTTCAAATATGGCAAGCTATTACGTATAATGCTCCAAGATAACCAATTTTCTATTTTGACTGATTAAAATGGCCAATTATAAGTAGTTGAATTGAATTCGTCTCGTCTTCCTGCCTTTCAATTAGATTCTACAGTTGCGTTACAGCCGTACAGCCAAGTAAATCACTCTATCGTGTGGAAATAATTGACTAAGTGGCATATTTCTAAGCGAAAATTAACGAAAGATACTGTCTTTTGGGTGGAAAGGTTAATAACAATAGAAATGTGATAAAAACCAACATTACTGAAGTTGATAAAAATAAAATGTTTTTATGTATTGATCCATTTATGAGTTGGAAAAGAATATAAGTTTTACCTATTTTAAATAATCTTGCTTCCTCATTATTTTTCCTCAAGACTAGGTTCATTGCTGCCCGCTGTTATTCTTAGACATGAGATGTTATTCTTTTGACAACTAATTTTATTTCATTTCAATCCTCACATAACAAGAAAATGAACAACTTGTTAGAATTATATGAAAATTTGTTATACAAACGACTTATAAACCCTTAGAAATATAAAAAATTAACATTATTTCTGAAAGATTTCATTTATATTTGGTGACGCTGATGTGTCTAAAAGAGTAAGAACTTGATCAGTTATTATACACCTTCTTTCTTTCAATTGTGTTACTTCCTCACCCACACACTATTTTTTTAAACTATTTTTATTTTATATTTTTCTCGTTCCTTTCTTTTAGTTTCTTTGTTGTTCTCGTTGTTTTCATCTGTCGTATTTTTCATTTTTTTCAATGTAATTTAACTCTACTATCGTTAAATTAATCTTTCTCTTGGTATTTATCACACACACCTCTCACACCCTCCACTTTCTTCTTTATCTCTCTCTCTCTCTCTCTCTCTCTCTCTCTCTCTCTCTCTCTCTCT
>CM077105.1:30306834-30342922 GCA_039619505.1 Cimex hemipterus | reverse complement strand
TCTCTCTCTCTCTCTCTCTCTCTCTCTCTCTCTCTCTCTCTCTCTCTACCTACCTATCTATCTATCTATCTATCTCTATCTCTATCTACAATTTATCTATAAATCTTACTCTCACTTTATTTTATGCAATTTTCTATTTCTCACAGTTTATTTGTTTATTTATCTAACTTTCAGTTGGTCTGTCGTACTGTCGTAAAATTAAATCTTCTTCTATGTCTATATTTTTCAATACACATTAGCCTAATGAACTTACTGAATTTGATTCTGTTCCATGTGTGTAATGCTGTAATGTTTTTATTCCTCTGGAAGTGTACATTAATTTAAGTGTGCAGTTTTGCAGTTGTTATTGTTTGTTTCCAATCTATGACTCCGTTATTGTCCAGTAGCCATGCTTTTAAGAAAAGTCAATTTCGTCGGTTCTTCGATCAACACAAACGAATTATGTTACCCATAAACCCGGGAATGCAATACATTAGGCTATTAGGAAAGACGCAGTTAATATTGAAATTAACGTTTGGAAAAAGGAAACCCGAACGCATATTCGATTCTTTATGTGAGGAAGAGCTCTAAAAAGCGATTCCGTTTTACGGCCTACGGGTTATAATGTGTATTAACCCTGGTTGGAAAGAACAAAAACAATTTTATGGTGTGCTCAAAAAGGAATATAAAATTCCGATTCCGAATCGTACGACGAACAAGGCTCGGAGTCCAAATAAAATAAATTCCTTCCATATGTAAATTCAAAGTTTTCTAGGCGTGGCTTCGTAGGTAGGCCGACTATAACTTATATGCCATAAAGTAGTGACGGGACCACCGAGCCGGACCACTATAATTTATAATAGTTCATTCCTGCAGAAGGATCTACAGACTGATAATTTCAGAGGTAATCAAGGTCGTTGTAATCGCACATCCGGTTTATTATACTCCAGGGCAACTGTCCCATCTTGTCCGATAACTGTTTGCGGTCTACCTTTGTTCAATTATCACGGCGGAAAGGCACATTAAGTGACTGGGCTTTACTGCCGACAAAGGCGGCCTATCAAATCCTCGTTGACGCTGTTTCTCCTTCTGAATGTGAATATAACGCCCGTTTAGGATCCGAGAAACGGTTTCTTCCGATGGGAAAGGGAACACGATGAATATCTCCAACACTTTTCCTTCAGTTCTTCTAGGGAAAAGTAATCAAATACCAAATGTATGTATTTCGCTCAAACATCTTTCCTCGTTGATACAATAAAAAACGATCAGCATGCAATGTGGAATATTCGAAGCTTCAAAAGTAAATTGATAGGCTGTTTATTATGGACAGTTTTAGGTCTAAAAACTTCAAACAACCATCTTTGCCAATTTCCAATGTAATATTTTTATTAAGGTGTTAACGCGGAATTCTTTGAGAGTCTCTAATGTTCCCGACCATATGAATCAAATATCGTCTACGTAGCGTTTCCAGAAATTAACAGATTTAATTAATTTGTTCTTTGATTTGGAAAGATTTTTTTCGAAATTATGTATGATCATTTCAGCACAAAGTGGGGATTTGAATTTTTGGACATAAAACTGTCCGTAACAAACAACCTAAAAGAAATAGTCGTCTATAGAAAACCCACAACTACAGACAAACTTTCCCGGACTCACAGTCTGGCTGACTTTGAGGATCTTTAATGTCCGTACCTAAGCTATAAGCTCTTACCGGACAGGCCGATTCCCAAACTGCAAGCTGACGCACCGTCGTCGAAACAACGGTGTAGTGGTTTCGCACACCGAAGGGTTGTTACCGCCACGCTTACATTTCGCCAAAAACGGGTAGTGTCGCACGCAAGGCCGACTGACCGACTTACATCGGCACTCCCTAGATAGAGAAGGCGCACTCTATCTCTCTGAGTATAGAGGCTTCCCTAGCGTAGAAACTTCCGGGAAACGCCCCGGCAACGGTTTCGGATTTAAGTGAGATTGCTACCCACCCCCTAGGTGAGCACTGTCTACGGTCAACCACAACTACAGATACTATGATACCAGCGGATTCTTCCCACCCATGGTCCCAAAAGGCTGCTGATTTCATTTGGCTCATAGACCGGATGTTATAACTTCCGCTAACACTTGCTAAGTATAAAAAAGAATTAAAACAATGGGTATCAAGACGTATTTATTGATAGGTTATAGTTATATTAACTTTAAACGATTCAAAAATAGGACTCAGCCACCCCAATGAATCATGGTTTCCGTTGTTTGCCATACATTGGTGAATTATCAGAAAAAGTTAGTAAAATTTTCAAACAAGGAGGACAAAGCAGTAGAGAACAAGAGTACAAAAAACCTTGCCGAAATCGAACAAATTTTCGGAATTTAAGGACTATCTAAAAGAAACAAAACAATTTCAACTAGCGGCGGTAGCCGAGTGGTTAGCGTGAGAGACTCTCGGTCAGTAGACCCCGCGGTCGCGGGTTCGATTCCCTCCGTCGCCTCTGGCCCTTTTTTCACGATACCCCCCCCCCAAAACAAACAGGCAATAATAAATAATTATAGAGAGTCTGGCTAGATATGCAATGTTCATGAGGCCATGAAATTAAAAAAAAAAAAAAAAGGAAAAAGATCTATCTCCCATTTTAAATATGTACATAAATAATTTCAAACATCCAAATAATTAAACTAATTATTTTAATTGTTATTATTTTTATAGTAATTAAGTATTTACCATGTAATATTTATGGGTGTATAATTTCTGCGATTCGCACGTTTAAATGGAGCGCCATTAAACAAAAAATCAGCTGCTAATAGGAACGTCGCGTTGGCGAAGGTTTCAGCGGCTTCACTTTGGCAATTCATGTCGAGAAACCTGAGTCTAGAAGTTTTTCAACCTGATAGCTAACCGGCTCGAAATCCGGCTCGTTACAAATGAACTTACTGTGAGTAGGAACTGTTTTTGTTAAAAGTATTCTTTGTTTAGCTATTTAAAATCACACCTTTTTCTTCTGAAAAATGATTGAAATCTAGGTAATGTCTGCTAGTAAATAGCAAAAAAAATGCATTATAACTTTCAACGAGTATGAAAACAACAGACCATAATGCTGTTAAATGTGACAACATAAGTGTGTCGCTAATGATTTTAACATACATTGTACACTTGTACAAGGCTAGTTGAAATCGATTTTGCATGGCAATGATTCAAGCACATATGCTTTACATGGCAGTTTCTAAACGTAAATTTCCGGTTTTTTAAAGAATGAATTTACAGAACTAAATGTTGGTATTGACAAATTTAAGCGCAATTAGCATATAATTCATATTTCAAATAACTTATTATCTCAGTTTCCATTATACATTTTAATTACGCTGACGCCTTCTCACGCGATGTCGTGATAGCCAACTTTAGGAGAAACGATAAACCTAAACTCTACCAGTTTGAGCTATCGTATTATCCGAAGTTAATTTTCCACTAGTTTCAAAACGTCGCTGTGGTCGATGCAAGCGGAAAAACCTGTGACCTATAGGAAAGATATTTTTCGTAAAAAAGCAATTGTGAAAAGTTGTTTTGTTAAGTGTATAAATGAATATTAAAACAATTTGTTTCATCCATCCGTCATATTTTTGGTTTAAGCGCTTTAAAAAAGAATAAACGGGAAAGAGGTTTTTCAAAGTTTTAATGGAAATCTACGACTGGATCAAACTTGCAATGAGGAAATCTTATCTGGCCATGAAAAAACAAATCGTAATAGATTTCAATTAGGTGCCATTTGGGAAGTTCAACACCGAGAAAGAATCTGAGGCTATTTAAAATTACCAAAGAAAAAGGGCGAGAGATCATCATCGCTAATTTTAGAACATTATCGCAGGGGATTTATGATTGCTCATAACAATTTTAAAGTAAAATGTCTTATATCTTTTACGAAATTCGTACTCTAAACCCAGAAGAACTTTTAACTGAAACAAACGATATGAACTTTTTATCTCTCCCCGCGAAAAAAAGGTTTATGACTTTGAATCACTCGTTTCACAACCAATATGCTTAAACGAAGCCTTAATCTTACTCAATCCACTTAGTCAGTTTTGATTTGTTTAATATTAAAGTTAAAATTGCTGATGAAGGCAACCGAAGATCAACGATGGAAGATAAAATAGTCCTAATATTCATATAGAAGCGCTTCTTCAAGTTACGCCTAGTCACTTTATACCTGTCCTGCCTGTTGATTGCTTTTGTGAAATACAAATTGTTCATTCACCATCTTGTAATATTTCTTTTATCGAAGAATAAAAAATTAAATGATAATGAAAGAGCTTAGCATGTCAGCGAACTGTCAGCTAAATATTGGGTTGTCCGGAAAATAATGCAGGATTTTGGTATTAAACAAAAAAAAAAAAGAAACTAGTTACTTTAAAGCAATGTTCTTTAATCAAAATAATTTCCCATACTCTCAATACATTTCTCCCAACGTGTTGGTAACTTATTAATTCCGTCTGAGTAGAATTCAGAATTTTTAGAATTGATAAAGTCAATAAATGCATTTTCCAGTTCCTTTTGATTTTTGAATATTATGTGTTGTAAGTAGTGGTCCAGGTGTCTAAAAAAATGGTAGTCAGTAGGCGAGAGGTCCGGAGAGTAGGGTGGGTGAGGCAAAGTTTCATAGCCAAGCTCCAATAATTTTTGTGACGTTTCACGTGACACATGTGGTCCAGCGTTGTCATGCAACAAAATGGGCCCTTTCCGATTGACCAAAGAGGTGGTCAGCGACGGTCGTTTTACTGACTTTGAGTTGCTCTGCATGTTCTCGAACAGTTGTTTTGGGGTTTTCTTCCACCACTGATCGCAGAACATCATCATTAAGAGAGGAAGGCCTTCCACGACCTTCTTCATCTTCAAGGCTGAAATCTCCCTCCCGAAATTTTTTAAACCACCTTTGCACAGTGCACTCATTAACACAACCCTCGCCCCAGACTTGGTTAATGTTTCTAGCCGTTTGGGCTCCGCTTCGGCCGAGTTTAAACTCGTAAAAGAAAATCGTACGAAATTCTCGCTTTGACATTATAAGGATGACTGAATTATTTCCAAGTAGCGGAATGCTACAGAGGTAAACAAACAATATCATTTGGAATAGGATTAATAAGTGTTGACATTCATACAAATGAGTAATCCTGTAAACGTAAACAGAATATTTTATATAGATTTTTTTTAATGAAAACTTAAAATCCTGCATTATTTTCCGGACAACCCAATAATATTGGTTAATTTTTTGGAGAACATATGTTCATTTTACACCACTAAGATGAAGCTAAGAATCTTGATCACCGATTTTAAGTAAACGTTTTTTAATTTAAAAAAATTATTAAAGTTTCATTTTCCTATTGTTATACGAACCCAAAGGAACAATGGAATTTTAATAACTATTTTATCTATGGTTTTCTGCCTATTTTGTACATATATTTCATAATTATTATTGTTTATTTAAGTAAAATAAGAACGCAAGACGTTGGTTCCTCGAAATGTCGGTGTTTAAAGAAAATTGTCAGTAGGTCGGGTTCGAATGCAGGGACGCTGGATTCGTACCGGGTACACCTTATAACGGCGAGCGCCGTATTGACGGCATGACCATTGCGGCGACACTCTATGGTGACCTTATTAAATGAGATTGAAAATATAGGTAAACAAAAAGTTAGAAAAACACAAAGATGGTGTCAGTTAATTAGTCCAGAAAATGAAGAAAAAATATAACTAAATATAGCACATAAGTAAATATTTTATATCGGACAAGAAAATAATCATGATTGTATTAAATGATATTATCGTGAAAAAAAAACACTTCCAGTTATGTGGGCGATAAAATGAAGAAAATATAGAAATAAATGGAAAGAATAATTATTCATCAACTTTTTTTTTGTATTTTAATTACGACAATACAATAAGAACAATCATATTAAAGGGTATGAAAGTTATAACCAGTTTCAAAACCGTACAATTACCGCAGGCCAAAATAAATGTATTATTAAAACAATTAGAATTAAATTAAATTAAATTAATTAGTATTTAATTACCCATTAACATATTTAAAGACAAAAGTTTGAACACAATAAAAACAATTTTTATGATTTGGGAGAAAAATTGTATGATGGTAAAAGTTTTAAATAAAAAATATTTTTTCATTTTTCAAAAAATTTGTATCCAAAATTTCAGTGAGCGTAAATCAAACTTCAACTTTTTCTTTTTATAAAATATTTCAGCCAAATGTACTATACATTTCGGTTGATATTTGATTTTCTGCATCCAAAAATTATAAAACTTGTCGTCAGATTTTTTAAATTCTTTATTTTATTTAACACATACAGATAGAATGTTTTAAATTTAAAACGACCCTACTGATCAACCGATAACAGTAGAAGAGTTTAGAAACCTTTAATGAATAGGTAAGGGCACACAAAAAGGTTTTATTATGGTGATAATTAGGTTTTGGAGTATAAAATGTTAGGTGAGTTTAGATTATTTCAACCCTATTTCGTTTTTCTATAATGGATCTTCTTGCTTCTTGTCGATGGTTGGCTAAAAGAAGAAAAATTAATCTTCTCAACATTTATAATTTTGTTGAATTTGAAAATTTTTCAGAAAAGTTAGGATTCGAGCCCAAAAATGTCTATTTTCTGTGCGATATAAAAAATCGATTTTAAGATGAATAAGGAATGCTTACAACTTATCCGAATTGTTTTGGTTTTAAAATATTGGCACATTAAAGCACGAATTGCTCAATGTTATAATCGTGAATGAATTTTACGTCAGATTTTGGGCACCCTCTTCAGTCCAAGTCGATGAAGATATTTCAGAATTGTACGAACGTGATTATCACATATTTCTACATCGTACTGTAAATTTTAATAATTTATTTATGGTTTTTTTATTATTTAACTTACAGGAAATATAAAGAAATCTAAAATTCGTGACTGTACAAAAATTATTTAATGATGATTGTTTGAAAGAAAATTAACAAAATATTGGAAAAATCATTTAGTCTTAGAATAAATTTATTTAACATTTTATACCTCGTTTTCCTATTAACGTAGCATTAAAAATTTTAATTTTTGAACTTTTTCATCACGTTTACTTAGGATTAAAATAAGTATGTTGAAATTAATAGAACGATAACAATACACTAAGTTTATGTTAAAAAAATACGTAAATTACTTGTAATTCGTATTTTATCCTCTCCTAGGACTTATTGTGATTAGTAGGTGTGTATATTTCCGACCTTGTACGTATCTGGTAGTATCCTGTACTTGTAGCGAAAGTATTTTTAATTATCATAGAATTTGAATATTTATTATTTAATTAGTATTTAATAATCCATGCAAAATAATGATCAAAAAATTGTCCATTAATAGGTCAGAATTGACTAGATTTTAACCTTAACATTAAACATTGATCTTAAATCCTCTGATATTTCATCTAGTCAAGCATATCCATCAACGGGATTTAATTCGATCCAATGCTATCAATTGCAAAATACGGACTAAATAATATGACACTTTTCACCATTTATCTTTATCAAATCCCATTCCATTTACAAAATGTGCCAATTTTAGTTACTTTGTTTCGTTGGAGATCATTGCAGGGAAAGGTCATTCGAGGGGTGCAAATTCGTTGGATCCATACATCAATGCGTCAGTCATACCCACAATGCGATCCGATATGAGCATTGTGCTTCAAGCCAGCATCAAGTATCCTCTCTTTCAATAGTTGGAGGAAACAGGGTTGTTTTATTGCATGTAGATTTACTGATCGTTTCGTCTGAATGTGTTGAGAGTGAGTGCATTTATTAGCGTGAATGTTTCATGTGATATCGCATGTGACTTTATGTTGAATACCCAATAGGCACTCGATTGAGTTACTTATAATATACTGGGTGTCTTTTTTAGATCGCTGAATTTCGTTTGAACCAATGACGCTATCGGAAAAAGAAAAAAAATAAGTGTTTAATATTTCTTAGTCTAGTTACGAACTTTTAGCGTTTTTTTGGAGAAAATTATACAGGGTATCTCGGGCTAATATCCAAACTTCCAAACATAAACCTATACACCATCTTAAAGGATTTCGTAAAACAATGGTGCGATCGGAGTTTCAATTGGCCAAGAAATGACAAATTATGGCAAAAAGTACCGCCAGCGTTTCGCCGAGGAATTGAATATTTATTTTACTGTACGTTCGCGAAAATCCGAATTCCAATTTTTTAATCATGTTCTTTTTAGTAATTTCAACACTACTGCCTTCAATCGTATTATTATTTAATAAAAACGTCGAAACGAGAACGAAATCTCATTTTTCACTACCCGACGGTATCTCACTTTTGAAGATTATTTGACGTCTTAAAAACGAACAAAACCCATTCCATCATGAGATTGAGAATAGAAATAATAAAGACATGATTTATTGCACAGGAGGCATTCAACTTTTACTGCTTTTCTATAAAAACCCAAGTGGGAGAGGAAAGAAACGTAAAGAAAAAGTCGGTCCACTCTTACTTGTACGAGATTATCTTTGTGGGAGTGTTGAGATTACCAGGCCATATGTTGGGATCAGGCGTGATCCTACCCTTAATACTGGGGATTAGACCATTTCGTCAAAATATATCATTGCTTTTTAATCTCCCAACAGTTCGAAAGTTCAGTTCTTTTTTTACCCTTACTTCTATTTAACACTTCATCAATGTAGCTTTGAGAGCTTTAACCGTTTTTGTTTTGTTTTGGTTTTAAGAATAAGCTGTTCAATAGATTTTGAACATATTGTTACCCCTTATTAGTTAGAATATTAACACCTACTTAAATTAGTCAAATATACTACACGTAAAGAAATAATACATCGTGCTTGTAGATCACCAATTTCTTCAATAGAGCAGCTAATTCATGCATTTTTCTTATTTTGATATATTATTACTAAGATTATCAAAATAATAAAAATTAAACATCATGAGATGATAGAGATTTTGGGTAAACTTATCGTGTATGAAGGTTGACTAATAATAGATTATTTGTTTGCCATGTTTCATTTGGTGTTTCTGCTTTCCCAATTTCACTTGAATCAACTGGACGATTAGTTATATGTATAAAATAGAAAGATTTCGTAAAACCAACCCAATTGTGATAAGTCTTTATAACAAAAAGACAAAATAAAACAAGACTAACACCGGATATTATGTCTTTTCGCCTTTTATATGAGCCAAGGTACGACTTCCATTAATTGTGTACATCGAGTAGCATTTCTGTTCAGACGAGACACATACATATACATTAGTTAAATAAATATATTAATTTTAATTAGTGTAGTCTGTTTAAACAATGTCCTCGTCACATCAGACAAGTAAATGTTCATTTAGTTATTTTTGCCGCGTTTTGGGGATGCAAACGGAAACCCATTAAATTATTAATCGAAACGTAGATAATACTATCGCGCCGGCAATTGATCGACTAACCACGAATCTGTTCGAGCCATCCGCAAATGCGACGGAGAAAGCTATCAATTACGAAAGTGTATAATTTATAGGCTTTAGCCAAATCCTCGTCTCGGGCAGAAAATATCTGATTGCCGCTACAATGTTTTCTAATTTCGTGAAAAGAGAATAATGGAAAATGTAGCGCAAGATTTTTGAATGTGGTACATAGTTTTATTATGAGGAACATGCGTGATCTGAATTTTATGGACTTTCATTGTGTTTTTGTTTAACTTTATTCATTAAATTCATTAGGTTTCCTGGTCCGATTCACAATATAACATCTTTCAATGAATTAATATTTATGTAAGGTATAGGTTGAGGTACAAAATTTATCCTTTAGTTTTTGTGACTTTTACTGTGAGTTTATGCATAACATGAAAATTGAAAAGGTTCTAAAATACAGATTAAATAATTCACAAATTTGTAGAATAACAATAACATAATGACAATTATGGTAATCAAAACAATCCCAATACTAAAAAAAGAACCCTTCAAATGGATAGTGAACGTAATTAAATTTACAAAAATTGTATCCAACATTTCGAAAAGTGAAGGAAAGCACGTAAGTACAGTTTGTCCGATAACTACCTATCTCTTTTACTGATGTCTTTGATGATATATATATATATATATATATATATATATATATATATATGACCAAGTATCTGAGTACATTTTACCCTGCCAAGCTAGTCTGTATAGAATAGTATCGAGTAATATCAGATAAAATGCTTTGTAAAAAGGTATGTAGTAGAAAACCAATAGTAGAAAATGAGCCAAACAGTCATTTGGATTGAAATCGCTTCGAACTGCGACGATAGTTGATACTAATAATGTATTTCATTGAGTATTATTATTAAAAAATTATAGAGTACTTGATACATAAATAGTATAGTTATCTAGATATGATTTATTTTAAGTAATCACTATCGTCCGTTAAGTTCTGTCCTGTTTAAGTAGTATATCAAGTCAATAAATCAAGTATATCAAGTCTATATTCAGCTCAAGGTTGAGGATGGCGTTTTGGGGATGACGGGTTGTCGTGTGAGTAGGGGTGAGGTTATAGCAGATTGGAGGTAGAGTGATGGGATGGAAGGTGAAGGAATGTAAGTGTATCTAGTGAGCTATGACTGAGTCGGAGTTTGTGGATCGAATTGCATTGTCATCAGCGCATATTCGAATCGGAGCGACGGGATGGTGTAGGAAGCCAATAGTATGTATAAAGTATATACAGTACTGGTCTGAGGGCTTTACCTTGGTGGGCAAAGGAAAGATTCGACCCGTATTCGAACGAACCTATAGTCCAATTTGGTAGGGTTTAATAATAAGGAAGTCGGTAAGGGTGCCGTTGAGTTTGAACAGCAAACGCAGTTACCAGGCTTGTTCGAAGGCCTAACTATATGACGAAATGTATCTGAAGGCAATAGAAGGCTGTTAGGAATAACAGGTAACAGGTCGGTGACGCCCTTAGATGTCCTGAAACATACGAGACTTACCTTTCAAGAAACAGCCGAAGGCCGGCCAGCCCCGCACTGCTTCTTTCTAAAAAAATGGGGCTTCCAACTGTACCACGTGAACAATAAATTCCCAGTAAAGGCAAGTCATAAGCTCACGTTGATAAGTCCCTGCCTGTGTGCAACATCCTTCTCTATTAAATTATTAAATAAGGGAGTTTACAAATTAAAAATTTGTTCTAACTATTCTTGAGAAAAGGTTCCGTGAAATCATCCACATTATGCATTTTTTACACCCTAAAAAATAAGTTCAAAAACATGTAAAGGATGATGAAGCATCGTCTCTAACATATTGACATAAAAATGACGTCCGGAAAAAGTCAGAGTCGTAGACGAGTGATGGAGCCAAGATAAATTCAGACCTATTTAAGCCAAATGGGCAGCGTTTGCCAAAACAAGCCACGTAGACGGTGAGGACTTCATTACGTATTCTTCCTATACGAACTTATTAATAGAGGCGGGAGGTGAAGAATTACCCGGAATCCATCACGGAGGGGGTTTATCTCGGAAGGGTCAGTTTGAAAAATGTACATGCACTTATCTGTCGGCAAGGGGTTAAGCGAAGCTTTTTACTTATTGCGTTGTTTTTGGGGCCCCTGGATTTGTGGCCGGCCATAACTCTGATTTAAGACCTTCCGGACTTCGTATGATGAAGTCCTCGCCGTTTCGCCTGCTTACACAAAGCAAAAGGTTCCAATCACTTTGAAAACAGGATTTTTTCCGATTGGAAATAAACTTTAATAAAAGGGCATCAAACAACTGGATTCTACCGTTATAATCTATTTTGACACCTCGGTTAATGTGTAATAAGACCAATTGAACGTATCATTATTTTATTAGTGGAATTTGCATAAAAGGATCCGCCAGTTTGAGTTCGACCCTTCCCGGCCTCCCTTTAATCCCTTTAGCCTCGTTAATTGAATTCCGAATAGTCTGTTCAATTGGATCTTTCCCACACGGGTAATAGAATTCAGCACATAGGTCTCGCGTTGCATACCGAACTACCACTATGTTGGCACCATCTTCCTTCCATTCGGATGTCTAGGAATCTGCGTTTCAGTCTGAATGCTAAAAAGAGAGAAGAAAATCGTGGATTACATTACAAATCAGGGCATAGCTCCTGTGCTTTTAAGGAATTGCACACTTGATATGTGACTGAAATAAACTTGCACAACTTACAAAACAAAACGATGATGAATATCGTGTTTATTTTTGGTTCAATCAATAACGGTGGGATATAATAAATGATAAATTACTCATACACTAATTTTTATTTAAACACCTAAAATTTATGCTCAAAAATATATTTACTGAATACAATTAAAAATTATATAAATGACAGGTTTTGTTACTAAACATAGTAGTCAACTATTTTCCTCGTTTTTCTGAACTTATTCCCTGCTAAAAATCAAGATAAGATTAGTTTAAAAATTTAAGCTTTAATTATTCAAATATCGTGAGATGCGGTTTGGTGTTCAGAAAAATAATTTCTTTATCGTGCCAACGTTCCGATCTTTATGGAGATCATCTTCAAGGCCTGGGATTTACAAACATTGTTTATATTTAAAAAATACATTTTGGATGTGGAAAAGTGAAATTATACAATGCAAAATATATTTTATATTCAATTAAAGTATTTCTACTCACTCAAAGGATTTTCTTCTGTGAAATGTTCCATCCTTGCGTGTCATTTTGAGATTTTGAGAGATTTAACTTTTCACTCACTGACTCTTTCTCTCTCTCTCTCTCTCTCTCTCTCTCTCTCTCTTTCTCTCTCTAATGAGAAATAAGCTGTTATTTAAACAAACATCATTTGCCATTAAAATGACACGATGTATCCCGGCCGGTTTCCCTATGCAAATACGCAAATGTTTGAAGTTGTAAATAAAATTGGAAACACATGTTGATGCGGATTATTGTGGCTATCCTTCGTAGCTCTGACTGACATAACTCGGCCGAAACGCTCAATGAACAGGAAAGTGAACTGTTCATGCAACTGTGCACCTCCTGTGGCGGCCGGCTAATTGGTGTTTATGACAGCCGCCTGAAATGTGTGTAACATCATTGATTGCTAATTACATGCCAATTCCCTAGACCAATTGAGTTTCCATTTATTTAGACTTGTGGCTTCATCTGTCGAATCAGTATTACTTTTTAAAAATATAAAAATGCTATAGTCGGGCGATATTCTGTGTTCGTAAAATTTAAAAAAATTGCTATCTCTCTCTTTCTCTCTCTCTCTCTCTCTCTCTCTCTCTCTCTCTCTCTCTCTCTCTGCCTTCCTTTCATTCTTAAAAGACCAAAACCAAAACACAGGAATTCCTCTGTTGTCTATAGTAGCAAGGATCCCTCTTAACCTAATTAACGGCATGTTTAGAAATCGTTGGTGATTTTATTTGATAGTCGAAAACAGTGGATTTTCATTCGTGTTCTATTCCTGAGCCAGAATTATTACTCATACAATAATGCGGTTACTACTGTTGACGATGATGTAGATGGCTGTAGGAGCCTTTACCACTTAGTTAATACGTGCATTTTGCATTACCAAGTCAACTACTGTCAGTAGACTCGCAAAAAATTGCGTTTTTTGTCTTATTTACCAGATTGTCAGTGAAGTGTTTCATTTATGTATATTTTAAGTTATGCTCTTATAAAATACAGGAACATATGGTTATAAGTAATCCATACCTGCAGTATGTTGGTTTTGGGACATCACGGCCTGTTTTGTCCCATCAAGATTGTTTAGTCATTTTGTTATATTATTAAACGGGTTTGATTTTGTGATTGTCAGACGAAATTTGGAACGAAATCAGGCTGGTACTTTGGCCGGAGACGGTCAACCAGAAGGTTCGTCACTCCGAGGATCTCTGGGATAGAAATTCATGGAATATTAGAAAAAGTTACTTAAAAGTTATGTTGTGAGAAACTTAGGTCGACAAATACATTACCCATGTATCAACTCACACATTTTATGTCCCCAATTTTAAATCTTCGACTTCACCTTGACATGAGTTTTTTCTGAAACCAAACGTTCACTAAGGGTCAAATTTAGACGCTATCTTTCCCTGTAACGGACTTGAGACAGTTGTTTAAATTATATACCGTAACCGTAGGAGACAGGCTACGAATATCGCACAGGAATATATAAATCCTGATGCATGGGCAGTCATAATTCACTGCATCCGGGTGTTCAAGCCTCTGTGTCTTATTTAAAATTAAATATAAAGTTTTTTCCTAGGCTGGGCGCTATAAATTCCGTAGGATGTATACAGCTGAAAAAAATTATAATAAGAAGGCAGTGATTTATCGTTGATTTTCCGCCTTTCGTGAACACGAGGCCAATCAAATTGTCATCGCTGTTTTAGAAATAGAATTTGTATTTTAAAGACGTTTAGACTCCGGCGTCGTTATTCCAGAACCACCCTCCCATGGCATGCTCACTTTGAATTCCAAAATTACCAATATTTACCAGAAATTTGCTTTTACGAAACCCATAAGACAAGAAAGAAGATACAAGAAAAAATTTTCAAAATTAAGAATTCAATTATTTAAATGAAATAAATTTTTTATTTGTAATAGTTTATTTTACAAATTTATTTTATTAAATTTTCATCCAACAAACAGAAAATACAGACTTCTAAGTCGACGCCTATCTTAACCGTTTAGGCTTTACGAAAGCTTGTTAAAGTAATATGCGGCTTAGGTTAATTAAACACTGGGTTAGACTTAGTGACCCGTCTTACGCACAGACGTTACCAAAAGCTCTGAGGCCTTCGTCAACTAGGTCATTTCATCAACACACCAAATCGTTCCAATTATAACATTCACCGCCTATTTTCGCTTCTGTTTACAATTGACATTCATTTCTATCTTCTTCATTTCTATTTCATTCCAGCGACGATGGAGTACACTACACTCTATATGTACCAAATTGCCCAGTACGTTACTTGTGTAGCACACCTCAGTTTATCAAGCTTAAATATATACTCTTTGTTATTGTGCAGCAGACAACCTTAAATGGGTAAAAAAAGAAGAATTATTATTAGTGAATCACACTTACAAAAATCATTACGTAGAAAGGTCCAATGGTAAAAATAGTCTGTAAATGCAAATAAAATCTCTGAACTTAAATCTCTCTTGAAACATTAAAAAACAAATTTGGGTCTAAGGGCACAAAGAAATATTGATATTTAATTTACTATAAGATCTGAAAAACAAACTCTAAGTTAACCCATAGTTGGGATGGCAAGATTCTCTTCCATTTTAGAATGGGTTCAGATAAAATTAAACAAACTCGAGAGGTGCTGGATCTCATGGTTAATTAACGCTTACCAAAAACGACAAGCATATTGCTACAATTAAACTGGATAAAACTCAGTGTATGTTTTTCACTGAACTCATTTGAGAAAATACAGCATGTGTCTGTTCAGCAGGAGAACCATTTCTAGCTAGAAGAGGAAGGAAGTGCCATTCTTAATTATCTTCGAATGTGAACCGATAGCTCAATCAATACATAAACCTAGCGTACCTAGAAGAACAAGGAAACGGATTTTCAGAAATGTCAGCCAATGTCGTTCAACTTCTGAAAAGAAGGCTTGAGTGTACTTACCGAATTAAGAAACGCGTATAGGTACAACAAACCACAAGGCTGTTTTTAGAAAACTAACCCTGACCTCCAAAATTTCTCAGAAGTCCAGTAAAACATTCATGCCCGCAACGATTAATTGTTTCCCGTTGAAACGTAGAACCAGGGAACTTCCTGGGAGGATTAATACCAGGACTATAGTACCGGGCAACATGCTTTGTCGCTCTCCATACAAAGCCACAAGCTGACATACTTTTCAACATATGTAATAAAAAAAAAAAGGAGTTTGCAGTTTCGTCATTTTTGGCACTTTGTCAGTGCATCTAACACTGTCTGTACTAAGACAACACAAAGCAAAGTTAGCACAACTCTTGTCCATTAAGGATTGACGTAAAAGTAAAAAATCTTTCTAATAAATAGTCTGATAAATATTCTTTCCACATACATAAGTGATGCTTTTCTGTCATGACAAGTGCTTCACGGGAACTACCGGGTGTCATTGACAAGTTAATTTATCAACGTAACAATATTAACATATCAGGTATCAAAGGAAATTCTAAGAGCGATCACAGGAATCGTACAGTGTAACTGCCACCTTAGAATCATACGTTCTATGATATATATAATACCATCCTTCAAAGTTATGATTGAGTAATGCAATATTTCTTGGCCGATAGATAAAAAATTAATTTACCATTCTTCTAAATCCCGCTAATCATGATTTTATTTTTAAAAAAGTTTAAATTTCTGAGCAGGTATGCGGGTTCGTCGACCTTTCGTTTAACAGGAAAATACACAAAATTTTACACGTTATTGTGGAATGAGGAGTTATCAGTCCAGTCCTTTTTATAAGTTTTTAATGACACAAACCCATTACTGAGGGTGGGAAAGACGAAAGAATCTGACCGACCAAATCCGCGTGGATTGTTACAGACGAAGACCAGATTACAGAAAAAGGATGCTATTTTCAGGACCGGGTAACTTAACTAACTTGCTTTATTTTTATTTGCTTTCCGTCATTTCAATAGTAGATTTAAATATCCAAATTTCTCGTGTCAGTTATATTAATTTCATGAGAATTACTACTTACGCTGTAGCCGATTTTAATAAGTTTCAGTCCATGTAGGTAAATATACGATAGAGATTTAAAAACTTTAACATTCTTCCAAATGTCTGAAAAACATACATACATAAGTCTGAAGATGAAGATGAATTTTGGCTAATGCGGAAACGTAAATCCATTAAAAAAAAGAAAAAATAGATGAAGGATCGATAAAAATATAAAAATTTTTTTGAAGAGTATCTAACTATCTTACCACTTCTTTTCTCTATTACGATATCTCTAAATCCGTAACGGACTAAAGGAAATATTCGTTTGGCATAATGGACAATACGATTTTCTAATAAATCTTTATTGGGCAATAAAGAAAATTCTAATAATAATTTCTGAGATACATTGCACCTGTTATGATATTATAATCCTCAATTATGGTACAACATACCTATTACATGATATACCATTACTCTAAGCCAAAAATGTCATGGAATATAATTCCCTACAACAAACTTACACTTACCAAATATGGTTCGGAACGATTTTTACGTAAAACGTTTTAGGAGTAACCATTTAAGCGTTACGTTGTGCTAAAAGTGTTACTGTGAATTTAAGATAATAATTAATACATATAATGAGATATTAATTAAATGTACGTAAAATATGTTGCGAAATTTTTGAAATACTTTTATTAAGGATAGTCTCCTGGGGTGGAACGGAATGGCCAAACGTATTTAGAAAAGCAAAATAATATTTTTTGAAGTTTTGATCGGCATGAAAAAACGAATGTTTCTCTGTAAACATATTAAAGAATGGCTAAATTATTGATTTTAAAATGCCTTTTTAGAAATAATCTAATTGAACCTTTAAATTACTTCGGGTGGTGTCTTTCTCCATATAATCTGCTTTCCTCCCATACTGTATATAATGATTTATTTTATTTTTTAATTCTTAATTACATATTGAACAAAAACATGGTATATAAACCAAGATTAAACATTAAAAACATTAAATATGGAGGTGCTAAAGTTTTCATAAATTCAAAGTTATTTACATCATAATTTATCAATCTAAAACAGCTTGAAGCATTAAATGACACTTTAGCATACTTTCTTACTTGTTAAATTTTGCTGCTTATCATTTACCCTTCTTTTTTACAATATAATAATCTAATGCAAACCTATTTGTTGTATATATATTTGTATTTCATTTGATCGCTGATAAAATAGAGCTTGGTTTCTTAAGAAATATCCATTTTGTACGGGGGAAATTTTCTTTTTGGCCCTTCTGTCAATGTTGTACTCCTTACGCTCGATTGTAAACTCGACCTCCCTTATTTAATGGGGCGGCCCATGGCACTAAACCACGCTAAAAGCGGTATTGTCCTCTTCCAGCCCCAGAAAAGTTAAACTTAAGTGATATCCACGGCACATACATGAAAACGTTTTACGTCCGTTTACATGCGGTTGGCAAAAAGAGCATAAAAAACATCCGCTACGTCTTCACTGTAAAACCCACATTTTACACAAGCTCATGCTCGCTTTATTTTAGAATTCCGATACTATAGACCATTATAATTATTATGAATAAACGATGTTAATGTTATTAATGTCAGTCTTCCATATTTTAATTTAATAATAAAAAACAGAGATAACATCATATATTCAAGGAATATCCTCCCTTCATACAGAAATTGAAATTATTTTCCTACGCCAAACATTTACCTACACCGACAGTAAATTACAAAATTCATACAGAAAGCCAACAGTAACTGCCAAAAATTTGTCTCCCTACCGACGTAAAATTTGAGGGTCACAAACAATCAAACAAAAAATAATAATACACTATCAGTAAAAACCACTCTACTAAATTACAGCAAAAATATGAAACAATATAACAATCAAAACGAAAACACAAAGCAGACAACTAAATTGAAAAACTGCAGTTAAAAAAAAATCGAAAATCAACTCACTCACTCGATAAATTACAAACAGTCAGATTGTCGAAGAAAACAAGAAATGATACAAATAAATTATAAGAACATTTAGGGACAATGACGGAATGTCAAACGGTATTCACATCACAGGAAACTATCACGAACCCTATACAATCCAGTCAACAAGAAAAATAAACATACTGAAAAACTTGTAATTAAACAAATATTAAAAATTAAATACCAATTGTAGAGTTGTCATGTTATTTTATATTGTGTAATTCTAATTTTCGTCATAATACATATTTTTTCGTTAGTAAATTCGTAACAGTATAATCAAAAAGTTACGGACCCTGTGCTGTGTACTAGTTGTGTTTTTTGAACGGCTTACTTTCAACCAGATTAAAATGAAAAATCAGATTCAGCATGTTGTTATGGTTGACTAAGTACTTCCCAAGATGTTCCACACGTCGAAGTTTTGCTGTTATTAAATGTGTTTGTATAAAAAATATTAAATAATGCTTTTGCCAATAATGAAATTTTAAATAATGTGTAGAGATTAGTGACCGTTAACGGATAATTATTCAGATATCATGAGATGCGGTCTGGTGTGATGTAGGTAAAATTTAAATAATAATAAAAACGGAAGTTCAAACAGTTGCTTACATCTATACGACAAAAACTTTTGGAAAATATAAGGTATACTTAATTTGAAGGTTTTTCTAGCTTTATTTGAAATATTGAAAGAACGTTTTTTATTGTGGCCACTTCCACCACCCACCTCTAGATATTTCCCTCGGCGATATTTACATAAATAGACATGATGTAACGTATCAGAAAATATATTGATATAAAATAGGCCAGCGTAGCTTCTTTATCGATATAAGTTTTGAAAATATCAATTGATCCCATATATTTATAGAAATTTTGCAACCTCGGGCGAAAGTGATATTCCTTTAAAAGACAGGATTTGAGATTATCTACATGAACATCCTATTTCTTCTTATATGTTTAAAAGTCAGAATGGATTACAATTTGCCAATATTGAATCCCAAAGATTTAATCCAGTAAGGTTATCCCTACCTTGATATGATCTGCCAACAGTTCTAAATGAATAGACGTAGTGATCGAGGTCAACGACCACAACATCTATAAAAGTTCATCCATGTGCTACTATCACATATGAAATAATTCCTCGTTCTGATTATTATTTCATGCTTGGTTTCACGTAAATCCTAAGAAAAGTATCACATAAGATGGACATTAGGATGGAAAACCATAAAAATTATTCGTTACCTCTATCAATTTTATTAGGTAAATGATTGTTTAAATTTATTATTAACACATCGTCGATCACGTTGTTTGAACCTATTAAAATAAAATGACTTTGTAATAAATAATGATGGTTTATTTGATTATTTTTTCATTTCTTGCGAACTCAAATATACATGATCCTGTCCTGAATTGTATGTTTTGGGTAAGGTGTTGTCGGGAGTTTGTTGTCAACTCATACCCATATGTGCGCGGTGTTACTTTCGGGATAATTTCGAGTAAGTAAGGAAGTACGATTTAAGTTGGGGTTCCCTGGCCGTCTTTGATCATGTTATGTGTTTTATACCGTCGTAGTGTGTATTATATTTCAAAAAATACAAATTTTTGTAGTGCATGTCGTATTTTCGTTTCGAATCTATTGTTATGACTTGTGAAGGCCGAACGCTTGGCAAATGATGGAAATTTCTTCTTTTTTAGCCCTGGCCATACCAAATGCACTCTTTACACTAAATTCACCTTTTTTCAAATAAAGCCGTATATATTTTACGTTTAAACACAAAGTAATGTGTATTAGCTGACAAATATTTTTAAATTTTCATTTAAAAAAAATTTCCTACCACTTTAGCCATATTTCACTAATGCGAAAAGATTGGCCAGTGTGCAGAAAAAAATTTAGACTACCAATTGAAGAAAAAAATTTGGTAGAAAAACTCTTTTAAAAAATTAAAAAGACGGGAAATATTTATGCTAGAATTGAAGAGAAATTATTGAAAAAATAATAGTAGATAATACTATCAAAATGACATGCAAGTTGTTCAGTCATTGCTGTTTCAAGCAGATAAGTTGGTCAGAACGGCATTTCGCTGTTTCAATGGTGGTAAGCGTTTTACACAGGGGTGATGGAAGACAAGGCTGGTACTTCAATAGGTTTCTTACTTAAATCATTGATTAGCATTCTGTTTCAATTATTTCCGGTTCTTATCTATCAAAAAGATTCGCGTGAATTCATGACTGAAAATTGCATATTGAGGAAAACGATTGGATCCGACTAAACTAATCTGTGCAAAAATGAATAGGGATTGCATCTTTGTTGAATAGGTATTAGATTAGTTTAGTCGGATCCAATCGTTTTCCTCAATATGCAATTTTCAGTCATGAATTAAGGAAAGACCATGTTTACTGAGTATCGTTTTTGTGTATATTGTGATAGCCGCACCGCTATCCCTTCTGTGTAGTTTGGGGGAGGCGGTGTAATGGTCTAGGCTGGAGTTTACACTTGACAACGAAAACATTTTAATTTTTATTTTTAAAAATCCCTTAATTAAATTTTCCATCAGTAGAAACATGATGTCCAATAAATTGTGTTAAAATTTATTGGACATCATGTTTCTACTGATGGAAAATTTAAGTAAGGGATTTTTAAAAATAAAACTTAAAAAGTTTTAATTTCATAAATTTATTTATTGACAAAATAATTTTGTTTTAACAATAAATGCCGTGCATAATGCCTTCAGTTTGCTAAAACCTATGCTGTTAGCCATATTGTCAATAAGGTTGTCACTAATTTCATATGCAATTTCACTCCATAGATATTGCAACGCTGCTCTAAGCTGTTGAAGGAGGTCAGCTGGCTGCGGATGGTAATGGAAATACTTTCTCTGCATCCTACGTGTGATAATGAAATTGAGGTCTGAAGAAAATGGTGAATGGGGTAGATGGAAAATTCCCATTTTTTCGAACAAATTACACCAACTCTTTCTCGATGAGATCTGGAATTGTCATCCAGTAATCGATAACCCCTGTCATTGAGATCCCTGATTTGAGGGATGTATTTCTTGATAATTTCTTGCACATAACAGACTGCGGTGAGATTTCCATCAACAATACGTAGTCCAGTTCGTTGTCAAGTGTAAACTCCAGCCTGGACCATTGCACCGCCTCCCCCAAACTACACAGAAGGGATAGCGGTGCTGCTATCACAATATACATAGAAACGATACTCAGTAAACATGGAGTTGGTGTTCTATTGGCACTCGGTGCACCATATTCTCTTGAATTGCAGGTGGCGGGATGTTACTGCAGGACGTCTAAAAGCGGCATACGATGTGAGGCCAACTTCCATAAACGATAATCGCTTGAGTTGATAAAGACCTTGCCAAAACATCTGTCCTTTCTAACGAGCACTATGGAAAGAGTTATATCTTGCAGCAAAGAGCTGCAATTCTCCCTTAGTATCTAAATGCGCTGAGATCCACTACTAAACCTGGAACTTCTATTCTCTCGGAAACCACGCTCTGAAAACGCCAACTCCTCCATATCCACTTGCTGGTGACCATGATGATTCTTTCCCACAATAAATTGCAAACCTCTTGTTTAAGATGACATCTTTCTATGGAGGATACAGCAGAATAAAATGGAGAAAGGGAGAAAATGATTTATTTTTTTACAAAAAGTTTATACAAAAATTGAATTCAAAAATCGTTTAATATTGTTAAATAAATCAATTATTAAAACTGAAGATTAACATTTTTTGGTTTTTAGGTTGTATTTTCTCCCATGATTAGAGTAACCATGTTTTCGACCTCAACAGTTAATCATATACTCATAACTTTATGAGCTTCAATGACCTATTATCCCACCTTCCAGAAGGAAAAATCATAAGGTTGTATTTTCTATTTTGTTTTAACCAATGAACAAAAAAAATGTAATTTATTTAATATTAATAGAACAAGAATAAACTGCAAATGTCCCTATTCATTTTTGAGAAGTTTATTATTAATTTATAATTATGTTTAACAGGGATATTAAGATGGGTGACGGTACGAATGACAAAATAAAGATACATTTGTCAATGAAAAAATCTAACTTGTTTAGTAACTTATTTTCTACAAATAAATGAACGAGTTGTGACAACCACCATACCTGATCAGTTTATGTCCAGCAGGCATGAATGCTTGAAACTATCTTGCTGATAGGGGTTTCTCTAGCTGCAGCCATGCAATTCGCATCACGATTTCGAACTTTAAAGCGACAAATAAACTTACATCTTACAAGCTGAGATTGTCGTGTTAAATAATTATGTGTACATTTTTGACAAAAAACGGCGGTGAAATCCAAAAGTAATGGCTCGCGGCAAAGCTTGCCTTGTTTTCGGCAATAAACCTCTTCCAAATCTTCGCAATTTCATTTTTTGTCCTCCGGTTTCCTTGTCTCGGATCGTAAACCTTTTATTTTCTGCACCAGAAAATATTTTCCATCCGTTTTGTAAATTTTAAGTTCACAAAGATAGATATTTTATCGACTGCCATTTCAAAGCATCCGTGTGATGAATGCCTTAAAAGTGAATGCACACGCCTAGTGATGTTAACAACACATGATATAAAGAAATTCAATACAAGTTCGATAATGCCAAATAGTCGTTGTCTTAAGAAAGTTTTTTTTATTACGTTATGACATATATTCACTGTTTTCGTGGTCCGTTCGACCAATTAATATATCACAATTAATTACGGTTTTTAGTTGAGATGAAAAAAAGTCAATGGCACGAGAGGGATTCGAACCCACGACCTTCGGCTAGATACACCGCTGCTCGACCACCTGAGCTATCGTGACCTCGATCCACTCGGATATCAACTCCCCATCTCAACCTCACCTTACGAGTTTTCCCTCCTTTTGCCATATTTCAAATTTCGTGTAATCTGTTTGGATTCTAGACGACAATTGAAATGGCGACAGAGAGCTTTAGTGAAGTGTACTTCATTTTTAAATCATTAATTCACTGTTTTCGTGGTCCGTTCGACCAATTAATTGTGTTATGACATATTTACGTCAAGATGTTTCATCTTTCTTAAAATTGTTATTGACATTTGCCAAAAGTAACTCTTAATACGATGAATTTACAATCTGTCCGACTTTCTCTATAAAATCTGCCGTTCGACCGTTTTTCGAGTTTGAAAATGGAAAATGGAATGCCGGAATTTAACCCAACCCCCTAACCATCCCAAACCGTAATTCGGCCAATAACTACAATAGTTTTGAATTTATGCATCAATTAAATTTAAAAAAATAGTATTGGTAGTTCAAAAATCACATCTTGGTTAGTAATGACCCCTTCTCACCATATTTCACTTATTTACTCATTATATTATACCACTATTAAAAATTACACCAACATTACAATTTTATTCCATTAAATTAATTACAAATTTGATTGTTGAACCGATTAAACTAAACTTATTGTTTTTAAACTATAGTAACACCCACATGACAAAACATCGCTCACTTTCTCACCGTCTCTCTCTCTCTCTCTCTCTCTATCTATCTATCTATCTATCTCTCTCCCGCGCGCTCGCGAGCGTTCAGCTAAGTTGATTCAGTGAAAATAAACTAGGTTAAATATCTCCCGACTTAGCAACAAGGCTCAGGAGGGTGGATTTATGTGTTTCCTTCTGTCCCAGAGGGACGTCCATTGTATCGTCTCCATCATCTAAACTCCGCAAATTGTTTTTTGTATGTAGAATACCAAGCAGTGGAATCGGCCTGGAAGAACAAAAGGAAAGAACAATACAATCCGCGGACCCGGGCACAAGAAGCTTATTAAGAAGTTAGCAATTGTTTGTGAAGAAAGCTCCGGGATCTCCGAGTGAATTTTTGCAAAGGATAAAGGGAATTGTTTTCCGTCTCTGTAGTCCAATTTGCAACAAAATGTTGGATTATGCCACTCAACGCTTGTGCCAAGAACAAAAATTTGAAAAAAAAAATCCTTAGTTACAGTTAAAACGTTTCACATTATGATAATCTCTTATTGTTCTACAATTTTCAATGATTTTAAGAAAAATGTTTTAAGTAAACTAAGCGATAATAATGTTTATTTTCAGGTGTAAAAATCATAAAACAAACTGCCTAATGTTCACGTAAAACTTTTTAATGTAGAAATTATACCTTTTGGTTTCAATGAGTCAAATTAATAAACTGTTTACACAGAAAATGTTTTTCTATTGTTGAAGCACTTGGATGATCGAATTATGAATATATTTTAACGATTTACATTTCTGATTGAGATAACACATACAAATGATTGATTTTCTTAAGAATTTGGTTTCCTAAGAATTTTTCATTGTTGGGCCAGGGACGTTGTAGCCCGTTCACGGTCGCTCCGCCCTTGACTCCGGGTTCACCTCTTCGTAATTTATCTTGTCTTGTTTCACCTATTAATGTGTAATTATTGGCACGACTAAAATAAACTTTGAGGTTCAATTTGCTTTAAAATTTCATCATGATCACGGTCGGTGTGGTCCAACATTTCAACTTCTAGCACGCTCTAAACTGTCTTACCAAACAATATTTTAACTTATAATTATGAGTAGTTTTTATGTAGGTTTCCTAAATTGGGAGTTTTTTGTTATTTAACGTTTTTCTGTATCTCCTTCTATTATCATGGACCGACTTCTTTAGTAGTTTCAGAATTTTTCCTTCTTCAAGTAACGATTTGCATTTGTAAGTTGCGTACTATGTTCAGGAACGAGTGGCGAACCAGGTTCGTTTTTAGTGAGTATTCTTCAGCGATCGGAGAGTAGCATTTCATGAAAATTCCAGAACGTTCCAATGACTGTCGGTTTTTGGGCGAACACAAAACGGAGCGCAGTAAGTTCGTGGACGGCAGTGATGAACGTTATATAAGGAGTATTCACGATCTTTGAGTTAACCCTGTTAACTCCGTTATGTGGTGTTAGATCGACAAAAATGATGACGTAAACTTCTAAGAATCGGCTAGTTAACATTCGATCTAACAGGCCTAAATTAATTAGGACTAGAATGATTTTTGATGATTTAGGTTGACACGCGCACAAGAAAAATCCAGACTGGACACATCAGTGCGGGAGCCTTCGATTTCATTCAAGATTAATAAAACTACATGCATCCGACAGTAGGTTAGGTAAAATTCCTCACTTTAATGGGAGTGTATTCCAGGACAGATGCCTAGGAACTATTTATTGACTTACGATGGCTGAAACTAGAAGAACTTCAGGTTAAAATAATTGTAGGACTGCTGACTTGAAAACTGCAGTCAGTGGAGGTATTTTAACAATATTAAGGGTATTCACAATCATTTTGTTAACTCTGTTAGGTCGTGTTAGCTCGAGAAAAGTGAGTTAGACTTACAAGAATCGTGCTCGATCTAACAGGGTAGGGCCAATGTTAGATTTTAGGAAGATGTAAATACATTGCTAGCCGTTAGGGCTTAGGTAGCAAATATGGCAAATAATTCATGAATTTAACAGCTATTTGTTTAGATGTATTTTTATTCTTAAACACGCATTAATTAAATCAACCCAATAAATTTTTTGTTATGTTCTAACCTGTCCTTCTACTCTCATCCATTCCCAATCCTATATATATATATGATCTCCAAATTATCACTATTCTATAAATTTGTAAGCTGTTAGAACATAAGTTGCACGAATTGAAGCATGTAATTTGTTAGTACATTACGACTGCAGAGATTGCATTTTGAACGAAAAAGTTCATTAATTTTCCTTTTTTATTAACTTCTGGCACCTTAAATTTAACACAAAACAAAACAAACAACAACAAGCCTTCAAGGACTGTTATGGCTGTATTTTTCTGGGTTCTGCCAATCCCCACGCGCGACATTGCGTTGTTGTTCCTGATCTTAATGGATTCTCTATTCGCGTTAACACGAGTTAACATCTTATAAACATCGTGAATACCCAGTGTCGTTCGCATAATAGGTCTTGTATTGACCGCTTAATTCTTGCCATGATAGCTTCATAATTAAGTCAGGTTAACTCTCATTTATAGAAATTTGCTCGCCAAAATTACAATGTTCATCAAATAGTGGATGAATATATATATATATATATATATATATATGCTGAACTAGCGACTAACTCGTTCGACATGTTAACTCTTCACCGTTCGGATGAACACTACAGAACTCTTGCGACATATGTAGAGATAGGCTGTTTTCAAAACCACCAACAATCTGTGAGTTGATATGGTCTAAAAATAAATTATAACTTATTCATGATAAAATTTGCGAAATATTAGATAGTTGCTTTAGTACAATACTTGTACAAATAATACAACACTGCATGAATTAATTGCGTACATTATAAATTAAAATTAATTTTCTTTTTATACTTAAAGCGTTATAAAATTAATTTCAAAACTTTTAGGCAAGTTTCAACAGGCAAATGTAATTAATGAGTCAAGGGGGGGTTCATGCAAAGTAAAAGTAATTATCATTATGTTAACTAACAGGAACTACATTTAATTAAAGTTTTAGTAATGAAAAAACTGATAAGAAAGTTAAAAAAGCTAATGTAACTGTTTATTCAAACTTTGACAGACCGTTTTTGTCTTCCGAATTTTAGAGTCTCATGCTTTCCCTTTCGTAAGTTAAAATAGAAGTCGTTCACGACCTAAATGTTTGTTCGATTTGGTAAACAAAAACGGTGTTCATTAATTCTTTATCTATGTACAGATCTAACAATCTATTTATTTACTTAGTTTTTGATATCTCTGTCTATCTGTTTATCTAATCTAAATTTTTTAAAATCTTTGGTTTAATTGTTCTGCACGCTCATTTTTTTAAACTTTATTTCATGTAGAATCAATTCAATTTTTACACAGTTTGACACTTTTGGACGGTATCTATAACAGAAAATCATACGCTACTGGTAACCAGCTGTGAAATGATTAGGGATTATAGCGCAGCATCGTGAAACAAAAACCAAAAATTTAATCATGATTATCAATTTGTTGGCTTGATTGGAAAAATTTTACGATTCACTCGAAACCGACTCACTTAGACGTTTGTTTTTCCGGAATGCTCAATACAATTTTTTTTCAAACGAACTACTATTCCAACTAGCCAGTTTAAATTTATTTAAATGTTGTAAAAAGTAATATATTTTTAAAATGTTGGATTTTAATCGCCGGCTAAACCGAAGTAGATTTGTTATTTTAGAATGTGTTAATATAAAATAGATCTTCCAGCTTTTTTCAAATATAATTTGAATAATGTTTTAATTCCTTGCATTGAGCGGGAGGACCTTTAGGACTTCCCCCCTTATGTATATTTTTTTAATTAGTACTTTATAATGAACATTGTTTCCACCCTTTCCGTTTCATTGCTTTGTTTTATTTTCATTTGCACCTCTAACCTTTTAATACCGGTTCACCCCCAACGACATTCACGGCATGAAAATAAATGTTATCTTTTTTCGACGTTCCCCTTTGAAAGAAACACCTCACACACGTTCAATCGATTACAGAATAAAGAAAATTTATTTTAAAACTTTCAACCAGATAACAATGTGTAACCCTGAACATTTGTTTTTTAATTAAAAAAAAAAACAGAAAATATTTTATGAGCGATCAATAAATTCTTTTACCATTTTTGATAAACATATGATAAATTGCTAATTCTAAAAAATGATTACTATAATCTAATCAAGAGAAAATGATATTTGTTTTTGTAATATATAAGAAAATCTTACTTGGAAACGGTTGTGATAAACGTGTAGCTGTTTGTTTACAAATAAAAATCCATAAGAGTTTGGGCAGAACGAGGTGCGTGCCGACACCGTGGATTTGCAAATGATAGGTTTTCCTTCAATCGTGTTATTAAAAGCAGCTTGTGGTCAGTCAACACCTCGAGACGTATAATTCACTGATTCATCTTCTAACAACTTCTTCGAGTGACTTGGGGCACGTGTGATTTTACGAGGCTTACTATTACCATAAATCCGACAAAAAGTGAGGTTTCGTTTCAAGTTTGTTTGAGGTGGCCTGACTAGATGTTCTGGAAAATATGTGTGATGAAGACCTAATGTTTTCTCCTTCCCATTAGTAACGGTGATTAACCGGGCAGTTAAATTTGTTAAAACACTTTATTTATTCAAAATATCATTTGTTTATACAAACGAACTATTTTTATTAACGGGCTGTAGTAAATTTATAGCATAAATAAATAGGAATACAGTGTAAACGTCACGCTTCTGTATTTATGGCACATTTAAGATCGATTAGGTTTATTTTAATGGTTCAGCTTGTCTACACCTTTAATGGTTGGTTTCTTTTCTTGCATCTCTCCGCTTATAACCCTGATCAGCACGTCTAAACAGCAGGTTCATTAGCCTACAAATCCCACTAGAAGCTGTAAAAATATTTTTAAGAAAATTTTATGATTAATTTATTGCATAGAAAGGGTCAGTCTACTCGCGCCATATACCTTGCCTTATATGCCTAATTACATAATTTATTACATATGTACCAAAGGATCTAGGGCTAAATTAACATTTAGTTTTCAACTTGTATCGTAAAAGTTATGTTTCCAAATTAACAACATCCTGAGAAAATGTTAGGGTATTTTCTCGGGGATTTTGCAACGTTTCGCCATTTCTCCTTCTTTAGTGCTGGGTTTGTTTTCGTGCCTCTCCACGCTTGTACCCCTAACAAGCCAGTGAAGAGAGCTGAATGTTGAAACGTTTCGGACATAAAAACTCTAAAATCCTAGTTTTAATATTTTTTTAGTAGAATGGTACAATTACACAGAAAACAAACACTTTGCGTGAGTAGAAATACTTTGATTGAATGTATAAAAAATATATTTTGCATTGTATAATTTCACTTTTCCACATTCACAATGACACATCCAAATTTGTTAAATATAAACAATATTTGTAAATCCCAGGCCCTGAAGATGATCTCAATAAAGATCGGAACGTTGACACGGTAAAGAAAATGTTTTTCTGAAATCTACATCACATCAGAGCGCATCTCACGATTTCGGCATATTTTTTTTTCTTTTTTCTATTACGTACTGTATCTCTAATCCATTATATTTCGTGGTCTGGTTGACCAAATAACTTCTTTCAATTAATTAATCTTTTTTATATAAGGTATTGGTTGAAATGGAAAAGTTAGTGTCACGAGAGGGATTCGAACTCACGACTTTTAGTTGGGTGGGTTAGAATCCCACTCGTGACTCTAACTTTTCCATTTCAACCAATACCTTTTATAAAAAGGTTAATTAATTGAAAGAAATTGTCTTCAATATTTGTTCTGTACAAAACCACTAACTATAAAACCATAAATCCCTAGTGACAACATAATGCAGATTACAGACCCACTGTGGCAAACCCAAATAACGAAGATTGGCAGAAAAAAAAGGACACACCTAAACCTGAGTTTTCTCCCCGTATGTGACAAGAAGAAATTTTATAATTTCGAGTAATTGTAAGAACTTTAATGTTTCGGCGAACATCTCATTCTAATTTATGTAATTATATATTTAAACTTTTTATCTAGTGTTCGTTTATAAACTGTGGAAAGGGAAATTAAAACAACATATATCGGGCCAATTTACGTGTTTATGTTTCTGCACCGTAACAACAAATACATTTGTTTATTTTAAATTTGTCAGTCCGTGCTCTGTGGGGAAATAAGCTCCTCGTACGGAATTGTTGCCATTCCAAGATGTAATTATTGCGAGCCGCATGCAACAGGTGCTCAGAGCAAATGGTAAGAGGAAATTAATGTCTCGAGCCTTTCCATTATAATTTCCATAGCGCAAAATACTAAAAAATCAAACATTTTGAGAAAATAAAACGCTTCCATTTTCAAAACGTAAATAAAAGGCAAAACAACCTAACGTTTACATAATGCATACACAAGTATTGAATAACATGTAGAACGTACCTAATCCACGTTCAACATGTTATGCAATACTAGTGTTCAACAACTGTTTTTAACAGTATAAGCAGACAGACCAAAATTATCGGAAGCGAATAAACTTGCCTTTTGAATGATCTTGTGCGAGTATTTTTATACAGAATTTTTATGAGTCTGATTACACTAGTTACATATTTACTTCGTTGAAATGTGCGAAAACTAGGACCAATGTGGCATGTTGGTTAGGGCGTCTGAGTCGTATTTGGCACCTAATGGCTCTGGGTTTGAAGCTTGGCGTAGCCAATGGATTTTAATTATTGAAAATAATATTTAAAAGCTAAAAACTGGGACAATACAGTTCAACGGCTTAATAAGATGAACTTATTATAATAGGGGTATTCAAGATCGTTATGGTCCATGTTAAATCAGTTAGTTCCTGTTAAATCGAGAAAAATGAGGTAAGTAAAGAATCGGCCAATTAACATACGCTTTAAATAAACTTTTGTTAAATTCTGACCTAGCTTTATACCCTCATTGATAATAGATACATCTCCTAAAATATAAAGTTGAAGGCTGATGGACGTTATGCAAGTTAGGTATGTCAGTACGAATTGAAGAGTGTCATTTGTTAGTACTTTTCGAGTTCATAGTAGCATTTTGAATGAAAGGTTTGGTAAAGTGACTTTTTTATTAAATTCTGGCATCATACAATTTGACACAAAACTAAACCAAAACAAACAACAACAAGCGTTCAAGGACGGTTGTACCTTAATGTTTGATTCTAACAATTGCCACGAGCAGCATTGCGGAAAATTTAACATTTAACACGCTAAGAAAAAAAAGGGGGCGTGTACGATCTTACTGGACATTTCTCTGTTCGACTTAACATGTTCCAATCATCGTGAATACCCGTAATTTCTCAACATTTCGTTGATACCATTAATTCACTGGTTTCGTGGTCCGTTCGACCAATTAATATAACACAATTAATTACGGTTTTTAGTTGAGATGAAAAAAAGTCAATGGCACGAGAGGGATTCGAACCCACGACCTTCGGCTAGATACACCGCTGCTCGACCACCTGAGCTATCGTGACCTCGATCCTCTCGGACATCAACTCCCCATCTCAACCTCACCTTACGAGGTTTGCCTCCTTTTGCCATATTTCAAATATCGTGTAATCTGTTTGGATTCTCGACGACAATTGAAATGGCGACGGAGAGCTTTAGTGAAGTATACTTCATTTTAAATCATTAATTCACTGGTTTCGTGGTCCGTTCGAACAATTAATATAACACAATTAATTACGGTTTTTAGTTGAGATGAAAAAGAGATGGGGAGTTGATGTCCGAGAGGATCGAGGTCACGATAGCTCAGGTGGTAGAGCAGCGGCGTATCTAGCCGAAGGTCGTGTGTTCGAATCCCTCTCTTGCCATTAACTTTTTTTCATCTCAACTAAAAACCGTAATTAATTTCGTTGATATTATGTTTATGGCGTACGCTCAACTAATGTTAAAGGACTCGTTATTATCAAGTATAAAGTTTGCAAATGAATTAATTACAGAAATTTGGCATATGATAGATCTCAATAGAGTAATATCCTTCATCACCTATAATACGCATACAATTAATTTGATCTAATTGAAAGGCAACAGAGTACTCAATGTTTCGCCATCAGTATTTGCGCTCACACTTACCATCATTCTCATTACACAATAACGAAAACGATCATATACGAATTCCATACACAATAAAACAATGGTATTCTTCAAAAATAAAACCGACATGTTTTTCTATTCGGTGTATATAAACCAAAAAACAGCAAGGAACAGGCCAATTATAGAGCTCAAGATATCACCTCACAAAATATGCTTCAAAAAATAATTGTTACACTGAATGTTATTGATGTAACGTTTCAGTTTTTGTTGTATTTATTTCATTTTTGCTATTTAAAAAAAATTATATATATTATAAAGACCAAAAGAATGATTTATTCTTGTAACTTTTGACATTCGTATTATAGATGCATTTCTAATGAAGAGAGATAAAAGGACGCAGGGGACAAAAGTAAAGAAGAGAACAAATAAAATGATTTAAGAGGACTTTCGCCCCCTCTGGGCCCAAATAAAAGTTGGAAACCCAAGTCGGTTCTGGTAAATACATCAAGGGGGGAGACTTCGACAGATAGGCTGCTTCCTGCCGTTGGTTCTTCCGGGAGCTGTATATAATATATCATATATATGTTATCTTCTCGTTGTAAGATAACACTTTTCATGATGTTAGAACACATAAGAGAGGAGAGGAGCGAGAGGGAAAATTGATTTTGTGGAAAATCTTCCCTTCCCCATTGTTAACCTGACTTCATATTTGCGTGGTGTGATTGACCGACAATGGTGACACTCGAGGACACAGGACCTCTGGGACGTAATTTGATATAAGGACCTTCCAAACCTTCGTACGGACCTCTTTTAGTTTTGAATATCAAACGACGTCCATTTTAAGGGTCAGTGGTGAAAATTTCCACGCGTTGAAAAAAACTAACCATCAAGCGATAAATACAGAAATTCGATCATTTATCATCTTCTAATAATTAGATTAATATTCTACTTAAGAGCAGTTTTACAATATCGTAAAGTTAATATTAATCAATAAAATTAAAGAATACCAAATTCGATTTAATCTAATATGGCCTGAATTTTTTACAAACATTCACTGTTGTAATAAATGAATTGGTAGACTGCACGGGAAAATGGAAAGCTTCAAAAGAAACGTGTTTCACCTAATTAAATTTGGCGGTAAAAACCATGTGAGAGAGAGAGAGACTATGACCTGAACAGAAGGATAATACATTTGGAACTCATCGCTGAACGTGGGGAGAAAAATAATTCAAGAAACGATTTTTTTCCTTTTATATTTGACTTTTATTTATTTATTTTTTTAACTTTGTCATTCAACCACTCACTTTTATGAATATGCTTGTTAATTTTGAGGGTTTTTTGTTATTGTTTTTGAACAGTCCAAATAATAATATACATAAAACAATGTTTTAAAATCGTGACTACATTCCTGAAAACTACTTTAATTGCATTGTTTTGGATATAGTTAGGTTTTTGTAAGATTCCATTTTAAGTTTTCATTTGTTTGAAATAATGTAAGAGCTTTATTATTATAGTTCTTTTGCAATTATATGGAATAATTTTATTTTGTATAAGCCCCGATTTGATGTTTTTTACATCATGCTGAATAATTTTTGAATTTCCATTTTTCTTGTGAGTGAAAAATTAATTTTTTTAGACGCGAATCTTATAAGTGATTAACTTTAATGACCAAAGATAGACAACCTAGACAAATATAAACAATTGAAAAAAAACGTCACTACTGCAAACATTGAACCAACCAACAATACGTGTCAGTCGTGAAAAAATTAATGGTTGGCTTTAATAATCTAAAACCTAATTAAAATTGTTGGTTCCCTTTATAGAAATAGATCTCAAATATGTTAATTTAGAAATGAATTGTGAGATTTCTTCTTGGATTTAGGGACCAGTATTTTGAACGTTGCGATCGTTCTGGCCGTGCTGGTCTGTCAGTAGCGTTTTGGCTTACATCCAGCTTCAGTTTTTTTAATAGGGTTCTAAGCAGGGAGAAGCAAAAAGTAAGTATATCACTGTAAATTACTGTAATCGATCTCTACGCACTAAATTATTCTTATTTTGTGGTTAAAGGTAATTTATGCATAGAAAAAGTATTAGGTTTTATAAGAATTATTTTTGGATGTTATCAATAATAACGAAACGTGACAAAATGTCAGATAGATAAAATGGCCATAGAAACGATTTTATATCTGCCACAAGGACATTGTTGATAATGGTCTAGTAAATATAATCAGTAACAGAAATAAACCATTTAAGAATGTTATAAATTATAATACACGACATCTACGAAACAAGAAAAAACGCTGAAACGTTAAGATGACCTAAAATCGCTGTGACATCTGCAATAAAATGACAATAATATTTTGTAGATAAAGGTATTTCCACATTGCAACTTATGTTACATCACGAAAAATCACGCAAACTCTGTACTAAACATGACGAAATGCAGGTACGTTACTATGCGTCTAGAATGGTTGTTATCACGGCAGCAAAATACAAATTTCATCTTTATTATGGTATTCTTAAATGAACAAATAAGTTAAACTGAATTTATATCTGAATTTTCATGGTATCAACATTGCAACATTTCGACTTAATTAAAAAAAAATATGGAAAATTTTAAGATAACCTTAACATAACAGTTATGTTTGCATTAAATTTAGTATATTCTGACCATAAGAGTAGTTATATTAGTAAAAATTTATTATACTCTAATCACTCATTACCGGATTTTACCAAATATAAAAACACACAAATCTAAAATTTACCCAATACCGAATCACATCTAACCAACCAAAAGAGCTCAGAAAACTAGAAATTCATAGACGGAAGAAAACAATTGAAACTGACCGAACCTACAATTGCAAATTTGAAGAAGTAAGTGAATCAAGATTATAACGGAGTTGTAGAGATTATCTTCAAACGTCAGGTTAATCAATTAATAGAGTGATGGTTGATCATAGGAATTTATTGTCTATAAACGAATTGCGTGTGCCTAAGCATGGCTTTCTGATTATTGGCTATTTAGCATGTTTAAACTAATCTAGGAAAATCAAATCATGAACGAAATGAGTAAAATTTTTGTTTTAAATGTCACTGTAATTTGTTAATTCAGTTTATAAACACCCTATGGATACATGTAAATTATTGTTTTAATTGTATCTTGATGATGCTTCCTCCAGTGTGTGTGTAAGAATACGGTTTCTGGCTACTTACAAAAAAATTGTATCGTTAATTTTATATTACTTTTTTTTTGTCCCCTCGTTTCGTCGTTAATGGGCTTATTCTTAACTCACCCTGCCACGCAGGTTCAGGATATTTCGAATAGCGTTGAGACAAATGCCTCCAGTTTCTCTGAATTAATTGTGTCTCTCTTGGAATCGAAAGTGAGATAAGATAGGAGATCTGGGGTTGGGACCCGGCACAGCTATATTATAATGTCCGGCAACGTTCCCATTGTGCGCCTTGCATGATTCAGTCCTTTTTATTTTCCTTGTTTGTGTTCGTTTTGGCCTTCGGTGGAAGGGCTCGCCCACTGAATAAGTCACATGGACCGAGTCATTAAATCAAATCCTCGTCCGAGCCTTGTTTCAGAGTCAGGTCGAGTACGCGTCGGAGGGGAGGATGGAATAAACCTTATCTGCCAACCAAATCATAAAACAAAACTTCAACAACGTGAACCCCATGAATACAATATCAACCACTTACTTGAACCTTGGAAATCTATGTATATTATAACCCGGTCTATTTCACAGTAAATTAAAACAATTTCAACTAGGAGAAAATGAATGTACGTATATATATATATATATATATTATGTCGCGCCGGTCAACGCCTAAACCCGTCTATATATATATATATATATATATATATATATATATTATTGAATATATATATATATATATATAT
>CM077105.1:30293774-30306434 GCA_039619505.1 Cimex hemipterus | reverse complement strand
TATATATATATATATATATATATATATATATATATATATATACGTATATTCATTTTCTCCTAGTTGAAATTGTTTTAATTTACTGTGAAATAGACCGGGTTATAATATACATAGATTTCCAAGGTTCAAGTAAGTGGTTGATTTAGGCGGGTTTAGGCGCTAATCACTGTAAAGTAATGGTCCCGGGTTCCAATCCCGTTCTTATTTTTTCATCTCAACCAATATTTTACATTAAAAGTATAATTAATTAAAATAAATAATACGGTCAAGTGTAGCTACTAAATGCATATATGGGTTAACTATATTTTTATGTAAATTCCACATTTTGAGGATTATATTGTAACAATATGTTAGAAAACGGAAGCTTATCTCAAAGGATAAGCTAATCCCATGCAGCAGGATCGGCCAGTGTGAGTTGAGCTGGAAAAGGACGAGGAAGGACTGTCTCCCATTTTTTTAATCGAACAACCTGCTGTAGTTTCAATTTTAAGGGCAAGGAGTTGATACCGTATGTCTTTACTTGTCACATATTTTTATTTATCCGCACCGTAGCTGAATATATTATTTTTCAAGATCTTAGTTTTTTTTGTGGCACAAAAATTCCTTTTCATTTTTTTTTTGTATTACATATATTTTTTCTTATTTTTATTTTCACACAATTCAGGAAATTTATATGCATCGAGTGAAAGGGATTCACCAAAGATCGTTATAAATATTTAGTTATATGTTAGGGTATATATTTTGTTCGATGAGTCAAGCGGGCCACGAAACCAGTCCCAGTATATATTTAGTATAATTACCCTTTCGCAATTATCCCGAGGAATGAGTACTCTGGGATAGTGAGAATTAATATGTGAATGTAATTTATTTGTGTGAATTAAGGGACTTTTCTGCAATTAAGAGTAATGTGAATAAAACCTGGCGTTTGGATGTAATTTATTAGCGCGAATAGAGGGAATTTCCCTATGAAGATCGAGTATTACTAACCTAAACCTAAATCAAAGTGTTTTTTAAGTGTAAAAAAAAGAATAAACTTTCATAACAATAAATATGTCTATTTTCCACAGTCGTACAAAGCTTTTGATGATAAAATAAACTAATCATACTATAACTGCTAGCCCAGTTAATAAGGTTTAATTACATAATGAGTCAGTTAGTCGGTCAACGACGACCAATTTAGAAATTGTTCGCCCACTTCGAATTATATGATTCATCAGTGATGACAGGGATGATTTATCATTGAGACTCTAATTGTAACAAAGTTGTCGAACGCAAGTGACGAACCGTGACAAGAAATACTTTTATGAAATCTCATTTGTCGTCCCGGTGAAAATTACAATTTTCGACTAGGGGCCGTTTTCAGGGACGAGGCCGCGCGCACCAATTACAGCAAACAAGATAACCCGTTTAACCTAGAGTCGTCTCGACGTCCCATACAAATAAGCATCTTACAAAATTAGCCCAAATTTATGTGGATTCAAAGGGTTAAAGGATGATTATTATGAAGTTAGCATTTTTTACGATGGTCATTTTGCACGGCCTTGAATCACAGTCCGATTCGGCCGGATGAAATCTTTCAACCATAAAATAAAACCAGTACGCAATCAATAATTGATACCCTGCGATTGTTTTTATGGTGCTTCCACCGCTTTAATAATGTCACTGCAATAAAACTGAACAAAAGCAGTACGTGATATTCTTTCCTTTGACTTAATCATGCAGGATGTTGGATAATTGTTGTTAATATTTTTTTTAACAAATGACTTTATATTGTAGACAATGAGAATATAAAAAAACGTATATGGTTACTTAATTGCTGTCAATAAAAAATGTTTTTCTATTTATGGGTCGTTAACTGTCATTATCTATATTGTCATTTTTACTTCGTAAGCTAATTAAAGACTTATCTTGTTCAAATAAACGCTATACAAAAATCCAGTGAATTTGTAGTGTAATTCCTATGACTGTTTTTTAGTAGTACTTTATTATTTATTCTGTAAACTTCATAAACAGCTTAACTGTATTAAACTGGGAAAAGTAAGAAAAAGATTCAGGACATTTATGAGGAACATGTGGTAACGGATAACATAATCAACGGTCCGAAAATTTTCAACCGGATAGAGTAATGAAGATTGTATTATGAAGGGGTAATAGCCTTTCCAGGATCTTATAGTATTAAAAATTTATGAAAAGAATCGTTATAATTTAGTAATAAATCTATCCTCCATCCTTTTGGTGTAGCAAGACACCAAAAGTAGCTAAAGAAATACTGAAAAGATAAGATGACTTATAATCACTATTTTCTCAAAAAAATTATATTTTCTATTTTATAGCATGTTATCTAATATTACTGAAAAATCCCTTTATTGCTGGGCTATGGATCGAGCCGGTGGCTAGCCACGTTTATTGTAAACCAAATAAGATTGTTTTTTGTTGTTATTTATTAAAGTTTTAATGCCTAATCCTACCTCCACTTTGAAAGTAATCTGTTTTTCTTTAAAATACGAAAATAAATTTGGTTGTTTTCGAATCACAAAAATTGGTGCTATGGAATTGGCACACATTTAGCTGAAAACCCACAAAAAATTTTTTGAACAAGTACCACAGACCGTAACTTAGATTATCAAATTTAACACACACAAAAACCAGAAAAGTGCATAACGATCTACTGGAAAGATGGCGATAAGCGATAAAAATATTCCTCAGCTAGAAAAATTAATTAAGATTAAAGTTGAGCAGCTTCTACAAGTGAACATCGACTTTCCGTTTTCCCCACCAGTACATACTATTCAGTTTCACTGTGTGCTTCGAGCAATGAAGCTCTCCCAAATTTTCATAAATTTGATTTCTTCTCTAAAGAAAATATTCTAATGGAGTAAAATCAGGTAAAGGTACAGGGAAATAAGAGAATTGGTTTTCAACAAAACCTTTACTACCATAGAATTGTGCGCAGGATATCCATCGAGCTGGAACATCGCAGCATAAACAATCCGCCTTAAAAAATAAGGGGAGGTTGACCTCCCCAACAGCCTCCACTATTTACGTTATCATCATAAATGTTTGGTCTTATGAGAATCTTTCATATATGTTTACTCACACCGTACATTTAATGTAAACGGTTCTGTCCACGTGATTCTAAACGTAATATGCTGGGTTTTTACTCCCATGAACAGAAACTAAGTTGAATGTTGTGAAATTAGCTTGGTCCATAACGAAGACAATAAAACTTCTTAGTTTTCGGCCAATAACATCACCAGATACGAAAATTATGAAACGCCGTTCTAAATCTTCTAGGTGTAACCCAGGCGTTCCGTAACAGTCGTAATAAGATCTTTTATAATAAACAACTTTTAAACATAACTGAATTGTAGATTCGACGTTTCCGATAATTTTGGTTTGCCTATTTTGGGTTTTTTATCTGCCGTCTTGTGTTGCAGAATATCAAATCAAACCCACACTGCAAAGCTAAGACATACGACCTTACAATCGCTTTTTTTCCTCCAATAATTTATATATATTCGGTACATATGTAGATATCACTGTACTACCACAGAAACAAATAAAAGAAAATGATAAAAAAACCGAAATACGTGGATAGTCCTAAACTGGGAAAATTTAAAAGACAAAAAAATCAGAAACAAAACGGGCTATTAGTTAATAACTAAAAACCTCAAGAAAAGCTCTTTCAACATTCTTATTGCTATAATATTTCTTTGCAATAATTTTACTCATCGTTTGACACGAACAAATTGTAATGATTATTTAATTTAGGTAAGGTCGTTGTAAACTTTATAAATCAAGATGTACTTATTACGCAGGGGCTGTTAAGTAAAAACAAAAATAAGCTAAACTAATGGAAAAATTGTTTGATTCATTGTTAACATGCTATGTAACAATAACAATACCAGCTCTCAATATGATATTGATGAGTAGTCTGTGTACAATCAATCCTTCAGGTTACTATTATTCGGCTTATTTTCCTGCAAACCTCGGGCAAAAAGTGCAAACATTTGCACGGCACTCAGATTTGCAAAAATATGAGAGAAAAAGCGTTTATGTCGCTTTCAAAGACCCTCTGGGACATGGGGCGCGAGAATAAGAAAACATTACCGGGGGCCTATCTCGGCCATTTCCTCCGCCTCGGATTCTGTCGGTCCCCCGAGAACGAATATGAATTAAATATAATATTGTCCTACCGGCCGGAGACACATTCCATAACGGTTTAACATAAGGCCGGCGAGGTTGATTAACATAAAAACGACCTGAAAACGTCACGTAGCTGACAAAAGGGAGCGTCGGTGTCAACATAATCTTATCACGATCAGGTCGCAGTCAGTTTCGTGTAAAAAATCAGATATGTCTTAATTCTCAACCCTCAACTGAAGCAGTTAAGTTTTTTTTTAACCATAAATTTTGACTGGGGTCGTTTCAAGGACGCCCAGTTTTTGTTTCTAAAAGTATACATTTATTTATTTTATCCGTAATACGGAATAATTAGGTTGATTTTAGAAATTTCTGATTCTAATTTTTTAAAATCAAATAAATAGTTGTTATTTGTTTTTGCCGATATGTTTATATTACTTATACAGTGTACTTTGAGTCCATAAATATACCTTTGCAGTGTCTAGTCATTAGTCCAACTATCATTCTAGTCCCAACAGTCATATCCTTCAATAAAATTTTACGTATGCTTCTGTCCAGGAATGTATTACAATAACATTAAAGTGAGGACTTATTCGTAACTCATTGCCTTGTGGATGTACATTTTTAGTAATCCCATATGCAGTGAAATATTTCCGGACTGATAGGTGACCTCATTAACTTTCCATGAGTACCTGTTCGTTGCCATTTTGCTCCTGGTACGTAGACAATAGGGGTACGGACGATGTTTCTTAGATGTTACCTCCAGTTAGATCGTGAATGCCCCTTCTTTTCTTAGCATATTAAATGTTAATTTTTCCGCAATGCTGCTTGTGGCAACTGGTACAATTAAAATAAATCTATAACTGTTCTTAAAGGTTCTATATGTCCATAATATGTTCTATGATAAAGTTATGTATCTCAATGTATAATTATGATTATATAATATTTTTTATTAAAAATTATGTATATTGTTAATGGTGTAGCACTGTACTTACGGCATTATATTGTAGATATTTTGGGCATGGATAAAATATTGTAATTATGTAAAAATATGAGAGAACACAAAATGTGCGTCCCTTGTGTATGTATATATGTAATGCTAGAATACAATATTCCATTCTGTTCTACTCAGCCCTGAAGACTTGCTGTTTCTTATGGTTTTCTTAAATCGTAAGATTCCAGAAGATAATAAAAAAAGGAGAATTAATCAACTCTTTCATTCAAACTCGAAACGTACTAACAAATACGCATAGGCGTCAATTCGTGCCGACATAAATAACTGGTATCCTAACGTCTAACAGCCTACAAATTTGTAGGATAGGGATTGTATCTATTATAAATGAGAGTAGAAGGACAGGCCAGAAATTAACAAAAAAATGTATTGGGTTGATTTAAAGCGAATGTAAGATAAAAATACATGTAAACAGAAAACAGTTGTTAAATTCATGGTTGCCATGTTGGTTGCCAACGTCCTACCGGCTAGCAATGTGATTATATCTTCGACTTAACATCTAACGTTGGCTCAACCCTGTTAGAACGAGCAATTTGAACTAGCCGATTCTTATAAGTCTACTTCATTTTTATCGATCTAACACGACCTACAGTGTTAACACAAAGATCATGAATACCCCTATGTGTTGTTAATATTTTACTGTTTCCATACTTTCACTGTCTGCAGGTTCAAGTCAGCAGTCCAACAGATATTTTAATCCAAATACACTCCCGGATGTACTTTTTTTGTTATTCCATATGTAGGAAAAGATTTACGCGTGATAGATATCCTCATTTCACTTTCCATGGGTAGTTTATTGACAAACTCGTGGCCACGTTGTTCCCTGGTATCTCGTAATGAAATTTCATTGTTTATGTTTCCGATGTCTGCAGTTTGAAGTCAGCTGTCCTACAATCATCCTAGTTCCTTCCTGGTTACTTCCTTGCTGCTCCTTTGATTTCTTCTTTCTTAAAAAAACATTCTCATTTGAAGTGAGAACTTAATCTTAATCCATACTCTGCTGGATATGCGTTTCAGGAAATTTGGTATGCAGCAAAATGGTTAAGGGTGGATAGGTGCCCGGATCGACCTTCCCGAGTATTATGGTCTTCTGCCCGTCCCTATTTATCCTGTTCAGTACACCTCCCGAACACCTGCTAATTTGAGGTTTTCACCTATGTCTCACATTGCGTTGATAACGAAATCGGCTGTGGATTTGACTAACGCTGAGGTCATTAGTGCTGTCTGGCTGTCTGAGAAGATGGTTTCAATTGACTAGTTCCATAGAAAGTATATTTCTAGATGGTGATTAACTAAGGTGAGAAAATCATAACACGTTTTAAAACATGACTCGGTTCGGATTAATGATAAATGACATCCACGTGTTCATCGTAAGGCCCCAACTGGAAAAAAAACTTCGTTGATAAAAGACAATGTAGGAACAAATTAGGTTATAAGTGCTATTAGCTACCAGCTTCCCCCCGGGTGTTGAACAAGAGGCCCCGCGGTGACCAACCAGTCTTGGGAGAAATATTATAAAACGATTTAGCACAAGAAAATATAAATCGTTGCGTTTCTTTCATTACCTTTTAATAACGAGCGAACAATGATCACTTGTCAGTGAGGAATATACGCGATTGCCACAAATCAGCAAGTTAAAACGAGATAGAACCATCACCATACTTGTAAACGTTAATTTAAAAACAATTAAAAATATAAAAAATAAAATATTTTTTTGCTCATAGCATAATAATTGGTAGTTAAGAAGTTATTATTATAAATGTTGCTGTGCGTAGTTGAATTTATATATGCCATATTTATATATGTTGACATGCTTGTTGAAATGATCTGTCATGATTTGCCATAAAAAGATAATGGTTTTACTCATCTCAGACCGCAATTCACCAAAATTCACCATTTGTAATATAAAAACTTTATTAGCATATTGCATCTGTTCGAGACATTATTGCCTTGGTAACCAATCCTAGAGCCAATACCACTGACAAATATCATAATTTAATAATGTTCTCGAGGAATTTATTTGAAAGGAACTGCATGGCGTCATCTTAACAGACGTCAATACTTCAGGAGGTTATCCTATATATTAGACTAAACAGTCCCTATTGTCCAAAGTATGGTGCTCAATTTTATACATAGAACTTCAACCTTTAACAAATCTATTTCAGAGGATGCATGGATGAGATAGGATTTTTAATTCTATTGGTATAATCAATATTAGTAGAAGTAATATTTTATGCCATGTGGGGAACATTATGAAACAAAATCGCGAAAGATGAAATAATCTCAAATGTGAAATACCTTGATTACAATTGGAAATCAGACTGTAGACGTTTTTGTTCAATTTGGCATGTACGATATTTTTGCGAAATACATCTGGGTTAAAAATAGATTCGCCTGTGCAAAAACGAATAAAAACATGTTTAATTATCATTTAATTTATCAAAAACCAAAAAATGTATATTTATAGAAAGAAAGCATGGCTGTACGCCATTCAGACGTAACTAGATTTTACTTTTCGTAAGCTTGAAGTGCAAGATCATTTATTACGAACAAATAAAATAGAAAAATTTTAATAAATTCATCATTTTTAATATACACAGAAATTCCGATTTTGAACTTAAGTTTGTCCAAAAGATTATTGTCTTTATACCCAATGACCACTGTCTAAGCTACCCAATATTATTTTCTGGTTTAGGTCTTTTTTTTTATATCTATCAGGTCTAGAATTAGAATCATGCGGAGAACAAATGAAAACTTTTTTGTTTCAATCCCAGTAAATAGTTAAAAAACACATTTACAAAAAGAGGCGTCGGTGGTCTCAACGATTTAGACGTTGACACGGCGCTCATCACTGTAAAACGAAGGTCCTGAGTTCGAATCCAGCGGACCTGTATTCGAACCCGACATACTTACAAATGGGCCTCTTTCAAAAACACCGGCACCTCAAGGGTTGATATAACCTCTGCACTTGCGAACCCTCGTAAAAAACAGGAAAAAATATTAAATAAAAGTAAACTTTTCTAACATGCTCTAATAATTGGCTTAGAGATTTTGTACCATTCCTGATTATAATAACCAAACTCTTATTATATTCTTTTTTTTCGACGGACCCTCATTGATTATTTAGGATCAAATATCGTTCTCTTAATTTGTAGGCCAGAAAAGAAGTGTTACTTCTACAATTTGTTGAAAATACATCTTCATTTCTGTAAATAAAAAAGCAGATATTCAAAATAGTTGTACCTTTTCCTTTCGTTTTTATTTACTCCAAAAGGAAATTTCACGGTATTTTTTTCGTAAATTTATCCAGGCTAAAAATAAATACATCTGCGTACAAAATGAATGAAAATATTTTGTACTACCTTTCCAGTATTATCATATATTCCAAATAAAATTAAATAAATAAAAAATTTAGAAAGTAAAGAAAGCGTTTAGTCTCTCAAATTGCCCCTGTTTGTACTCTTGATTTCATGACTGACTTCATTTTCAAGGAAATTTAATTTGTACAACGTTATTAGTGTGAGGGATATAAGAAGTTCTTTTCAGAGGATCTTCGGAAGAGGTCTAAGCAGAGAAAACTTCCTTTCGGTTTTCGCCGAGCTTTCGACAGTTTTATACTGTCATCTTCAGGGCCTGTTTTATTATCAAATAAACAAAACAATTATAACATGAAAAAACCAATAATTACAATAATAATTGAATATCTTAGTTTAAAACCTTAACAGGAATTTGAATAACATGGTGTTTTGGGATCAGAAGTTCAATGATTTTTGCTCAGTATCTAAATATTAATTTAAATTGAGAAAACATAACTAATTATAGGTGAAATTACAATACTAATAAAATTAAAAATGTGGTAAAAAAAGGTTACCTCACAAAAGTCTAAAAACAACAGGTACAAGTGATTACAGAAAACGTTTTTTGTTTAACTATGTATATACATCTATAATCAACTTATTTTAAAATTTAAATAACAATAAATTAGGATCACAGATCAACACAATAAAAATCGATTAAGGTAAACTTTCTATGACCGAGGGGAAACAGAAGCTACTGGAAACTGGAAACGAACGTTTTTTCTCTCTCTCCCAGTTAACAATAATCGTCACTAGAGCGATGCTCTCCATTCCCTCCTTTGTTTAAAAATCCTGTATTCATTTAGGAGGCCTGCAAAGACCGAAATGGATCCCAATCTATCAGTTTGTAAGTTACAGGTATTAGGGGTGACACTTATAAATAGTCTTTCGGTCAATAATCTCCTTTCCAAGTTCGACTCAACGGATAAAATTCTCGGGGAGTCGAACTTGAAAAAGTGATTATTGTTTAAAGCGTGGGTAGCAAATCCAGATATCTTTTTTTATTGTCGTAATCCAACCTGAGTTGGTTCAACCGCGCAGACAATTTTTGTACATATTTAACATTGCATTCACCACATGACACCTGATAAACCACATTGCAATATGATCCGATTGGTTCTTTAGTTTTTAAATTTGCATGTAAAACATTTAGGTTGTTCCTATATTTATATGTAATGCCTACATCCCCAACCTTATGTCTGAAGAGTCTTTTTAATTTTTGAAACACTTCAGGTACATATGTAATAGACCTGAAACAATTAGGTTTTTTCAACCCATTATTTACCACCTCGATTTGTTGTACCATCGCACTTTGGTTTGGAAAATCATTTTCAATATTCATAGAGTTATTGGCCATTTCTACATTGACATTGATTTCATTAAACTGATTTTGCCTGAACTCGCCAATTAGTTTATTGATCAGTGCCACTGGGTAATGTTTATTTTTAAGTAAGCTGAAAATTAGTTTTTATTCTCCTCCCAAAACTTTCTGTTACTTAGATCCAACACCCTACTGATTAGGTTCGTGGCACAATTTACCTTTAGTGAGTTGAATTCAAAATATATTCCCCGATTCATTGGCTTACTATACCAGTTAGTTATTAATTGACCCATTTCCGTCCTTTCAGGGTGTGTTCTCAAATTTAGAAATACTCAATCATGTTTTTTGGCTGTAAAATTAATCAAAGCATTTCAGTCATCAATACCACACCAATTATTGGAAGAACACGACTTCTGGTAAAAACTGTAAGAATCATCCTGTATAACTCGCAGTTTTATTAAGGAAAGTTGTCAGCAGCAGAGATCAAATCAGAACTTGAAAAAATCATCCTTTTTGTTAGTCGTTAATTCGAAATTCCAACCCAGGAAAGATGATTCTCGTATCACCGCTAGGACCGTTTAATGGGTTTTAGTGATCGGGTCATTTAAAATGGAAATTTTTGTAACGGAATTGGGCAAGGTCGGATACGAATAGGATTTTTTTTAGTCGGTATGAATAATCCCTCCTTAGGGTAATACCATATAAGGGATCATTAACTATTGTTAGAAGAATTTTAAATTTTTTTTTGTGGCCGAAAGTTTGGATCGCTTGTCATATAGTCTGTCTTAGCAGTCTGAAGCTTGTATTTAAATTTTTATGTTTGATTCTTGTATAGGGATTCGATGTAATGTAAGTCGTTTGTCGAGGTACAATTCACGGTATCGTACGTTTTTCGCAACGGGGATGGAAATATTATTGAAATATAAAAGATGGAGAGTTTTTGTTACGAGCTAAAATAATGTATTTAAATTTAGTTACACTGATTCTCTATTGAAAGAGCCAGGAATCGAGTGTGTGTGTAAATGATTTTATAAATTTCGCGAATCTATAACCGGCTCTTTATCGGCAAAGGTAAAAATGAAAATGTTAGGGTAAGTGGGCAGATCAGCCGTGTAGATTGTGTAGAGGAGAGAGAATTTTGGGCAGTTTGAAAGTGACGGTCAGTAATGTATGGTTTTAGCATGAGGAATAGAATAGACTGCCCATAAACATTTTCGGAACCCTTATTTTCTATTTTCAAAATATGAAAATTATTTAAGCATTTGAAGTTTTAACATTTATAAAGTACGATAGATTTTAAATACAAACTGATAATGGTACAAATATGAAAAATATGAGGTTTTTTTTTTATATAAACCCTCAGGGTGCCGTTGTTTTTGAAAAAAGCCCATTTATAAGGATGTCGGGTTCGAATGCAGGGCCGCTGGATTCGAACTCGGGACCTTTACCTTACAGTGATGAGCGCCGTGTCAAAGACGGAACCTTGCGGCCACCGACCAAGATATGAGGTTCAACTTATTGTTTTATGATTGTTTGGAAATCGTGTGATGCGGTCTCTTGTGACGTAGGTTTTAGAAAAACATTTTCTTTATCGTGCCAACGTTTCGATCTTTATTGAGATCATCATAAGGTCTCAAAGTCTCAAAGTGTTTGTTTTGTGTATAGATCTGTCAGTCTTGTGTGTCGTGTATTTTCTAAAACGTAGGACATACCAGACCGAATATCACGATCTCCAAATAATCCTTAACTGACGGCACTATACGCCACACATTTTTATTGTATATTACAATAAACAAATATGAAAAAGTGATTTGAATTTCATTTCAATATCACAATTGAGTAAATTGTTCGCAATGAATTATTTGAGATGATGATAAAACGTAATCATCAAAATGGCTTACTTTTAGGTTTAATCGTGCTATTTGATTCAATGATCTTAAAAATTGGTATTCATTTAAAAGGAATCATTCCATGAACTAACTCTTTAACTGCGACAATTTAAAATCTATATGATTCCTGACGGATAACGATAGAAAATTAATTGGTGTCTAGTTGCAGATTAGAAGGCGGTAGCTTTCACTGTTCGGGTGCTATTAGCAGGATTTACACAATAGGGTCGTCTAACAAGACGCATGGACGCAATCGGAAACCGGGCCCTAATTATTCCAGGCCTGCTGCTCACTCCGCACTCTTCCGAAAAGATAGAATGAACGTTTGTTACTAGCTGACTTTTATAATGCATTTGATCATGTGAAACCATTAGCAAGACCTGTTAAGCTCCAGCTAAATATAGATCCTAAATAGCTGGTTTTGGATGAGGTTTTACTTTCACAGAAATTTTTTTTAGATTTTTATTTGTAGCATTATTGATTATGACTGCTATTCATCACATAAAAAAATATAATAAAAGAAGTTCTACAACATCTCATCTATAAAAACATGTAATACTTTAATATACTTTATACTGGTCTATGTTAATTTATTACCGTTTCAAAATATGGGATGAGAGAAATAGACTGTATTTGTCATAAAAAGACAGACACATAAGAGCACGTCTTTCGTGACTGCGAAGCATTAGCCCGGAACCGGCACACCATACACCACTGTACCACCCATTTTTTGTATGTTTTGCCATACATTGTTGTACGACGACAATGTATTTTCTCTTCTAATCATCATGTTGTTGTGTCCGAACACCTGAAGAGACGTATCATATGTATAGTAGATTGGTTTTTCTATTTTTAATGCAGTTAAATTTTTTAGACATTAGTCATATACAGTTTGGCAAATAATAAAAATTTATACTTCTACTAAAATATATATTGTAC
>CM077105.1:30262690-30284765 GCA_039619505.1 Cimex hemipterus | reverse complement strand
AGAGAGAGAGAGAGAGAGAGAGAGAGAGAGAGAGAGAGAGAGAGAGAGAGATTTGCAAAGGAACAATAATTGTGAATTACAGAATAATATTGGAGAGTTGACTTGCTGAGCGACAGTCAGTACGAGTTGGTATCAATCCAAGACCTTGAAGTATACATTATTAATTAGTGTCTTTTATACATTTCTCCTTATCTTTGTCGTTGTTTATGCTTGTCACTACTTGGCCACCTAAAACAAGATGTTCTTCTGAGTTCCTGAACGCTAATTACACTTACCCATACCCAACAGTTTCCAGTATGAAATATGGATATCTAAAAAGAAAGGTCAAAGGATCAACCCCCTACTACACATGCACTGTCAAAAAAATTGACGTAGGAGACAACATACCTAATAATATGTTTTATGAGTATGCCAATAAAAATGATGACATTAAAGTGCAGGGCAATGCTATGTACAGTTTAAAATACCATTTTAACATAAAAACTAACTACCTAAAACTTCCAATTTTTAAAAACAAAATATCTTATATTCCACCTCAGGGCAAAAGTGTGGTGAAATTTTTTATATTTAGTCTTCATAAAGCCAGTTTCCTTTTACCTTGAACTTCTAACTGGCTAAACTCACGCTTTTCCGTAAAAGAAATAATCTCCCTAATGTTTCTTAATTAAAAACAAACTTTTTTCTGTCGTCGATAATCTTTTATTTTTGTATGTACCATACACGTTTAATCGCCCGTTCTCCTCTTACGACGAGCAGGTGTTAATTTTTTCGGTACATGAAGGGCGCCCTTTCTGAGACTAATCTTAACGAGCTTGTTAATTAAATATAGATCCATTAATCTTACATTGATTTGATAATGAACAGTTTCACAACACCGGTAACTATTTCATGCGGACGTTGTTTTATAAAAGATAAACATCCAAAAATATTCTAATTAATTATTTAAGATTAATTACATTGGACGGGTTTACAACGAACTAATTATAAACTAATTTTACGAAGAAAGACTTTTTGTCTCGAAAAATCCTACTTGTATCTTTGCTAAATTGATGTATCGACCTCATCGAGCTTTTAAATTTCTGCTATTAATTTGAAGCCTGATTAGTGAATGGCTTGTCTATCACATATGAATAATTAAAAAACATCAGAATCTGTAAACGTCATCTAACGAAAGACAGGTAGCAGGTAATTGTAATGTATAATTATAAATTATTTAGAAATCGTGAGATGCGGTCTCGTGTTCTAAATACCTATCGATGAACGGTCACTAACCACACACACACACACACATGTAAATATATATAGTAACTTACAAAATAAATTATGTAAATATCTGTTAATCAAGACTTGAAAAATTAAAGAATTACATTTAGGTACTAGAAAACGATTACCTGGTTAAATACCAGGATTCAAAAACCCATATAGAGGCAAGATGATTGACATTTATTTGTACATTAAAACACAAATGATATGTTATCTAGCATTGGCGACCTATCGTTAAATGTACCCGCATTTTGCTTTGTCTTGCTATTTTTTGGCACTTTATTTCTGCGATATTTGTAACTTGGTTAGTTATACCTACTTTATATATTGAAACTTTTTGCCTTTTATCTTTCTTATCCACTCTCCCTCTTGGTCTCCAACTCTGTCACACCCTGATTTTCCTTTTTTTCTTTTATATGTGAAACATCTTCAAATCCTGTACAAAAAAAAAATAATTTGAATAATTTAACTACGATATATTATCAGGCTATCCCTCCAAGTGACCGAATGGTAGATAAACGTTTTATCTTTATGTATTGAAATACATTAATTTTTTTAAATTGTCTAAATGTGTTCGTCATGTATTTATTTTCACTATTTTTACTAATTTCACTTTATTTAATACTTCCAGAAACCAATCAAACAAATCATTTATGCCAGAATTCCAGACTATTTTCAGATTTTATTCGGAAAATTCAACATAAAAATATTATTAAAAAAATAATTCAAGTATCATCATTGAATTAAATCAATTCAAATCGAGATGCTGGATTTAAACATGACACAAACTAGTTTCCTCTGCGCATTTTAATTTATAAAAGAATTTTATTTTATTATGAATAATACTTCTGTTTAACGTATTATTATTGAATTGTAATACTGGATGATAAATGAACGCATGATTTACATTAATTTACCATCTATGTTCTCATTTTTGTATGTAAAACGATGTTTCTGGCTCCCTTCTTGGGAATTTGTGGAACTTCTAATCTAATTTATTCTAAATAAAAATTAAAATAAATACAACAACCTTTTTCTCCTCCACAAAATCTGTTAAATCGGAATATTTTCTGCTTTTATCATAAACTTGAATCAAGGCTCGTCTGCCTAATAAAATGCCCCAAGGAAAGATTTAGAGCTTCAGACCGAAATATATCATACCTATCTCTATCCCATCTAAATCAATGTGATGGAGTTGTCACTAGCTCTCTGTCTTACATTTATATTTCCAACACCCTTATGTATTCCTTATCTCACGTCCTGTTTTGTCTCTATGTTAAACGGGTTTTCATTGTGAGTTATGTATTCACGAAAATAAACATTTTTTGGTGTTGTTTTTTGTGGAAAGTTATGTTTTCCTCCTCTTTAATAGTAAATTTTACATGTAACGTTTGTATATAATTTAATTTGTGTTAATTTCTTAATATTCTTTTTCAATTTAGTAATTTATTTAGAAGTTGATTTTCCCTGGTCACGGGTCATCATGGGGCTTTCACCATCTCTCACACTTTAATATTAAGTAGGATTCAAAGAAAGGAAGTAACTGTGAGACATATTCTATTAGAGTGTGAACATCAGGCGCCGTTAAAGACGATATGGCCTATCCAGATTTTTTGAAGAACCTCTCAAAATAAGCAATGTTCGCAACAGAAAATTCGTGATGGAAAAAACTCATTGAAAATGCGTGATTATCGCTTATTAAGTTTATAATTTATGAATTAAAAAGGGGAAAATTTTGAGTAAAAAATGGTAAGTTGTAAGTTAAAAATGGTGTTTTTGACGGAAGAAAGCTGTTAGGTATGTTTAAAGAGCGGATAATCGGCATCGTAATAATATTAATCTCATATTTTTTTAAAATACAAACTGTTTGTAAGGTTTCCTTTTTTGTATGGATGTACTTATCAGATCGATTGCTTTCAGTATGTATGTGTGTAGGTTAGAGGCGGAATATAAAGTACCTCGCTAAGATTGATTAATGTAATTGTTTTATTCGGAATATTTTTTCTTTCTTCGGTCATATTGAACAGTTAAAATACAAACCAGTATCGCTTTCGAGATAATTTAAACCCAAATTTAAAAATAGTACAAAACTTTAGAAATGACTATACAATGCTCCCCAAAAAGAAGATTATACATTTAAAAATCATCAGTGTTGTAATACTAGATTCTGTATTACAGCAGGATAGAAAGCTATGTAAATTCATAAAAGTGAAGTATATATTTTTATTGCTGATTTGACATTTCTGTCGACTATAATGAACTCGAACTATGTTCGCTCTGAGAGTACAGCAAGCAGCTTTACCCATAAATCTAATGGAACATTAAATCAGCAGTTGGCAGGGGCAGTTAATCTGATAAGATCGTGTCTTTTACTCTCCGATTAGAAAATGTTTAATAGGCCCGTCATCTCTGTTCGAGATATAACGAGTAGGATCTTTGTATAAGAAAGACTCGAGATTTTCATATTTCATTTGTAAATGTTTCGTCTGCTAGAAGCGAAGTGTAAGACGGCTTTCTAACTTGGATCTCGCTACTCTGCATGAAGAAAGAAGAGAGGGATGAAATTTTAAACAGGGCACTCGTCAAATTCCAGCAGCCGTGAACTCATAAAAAGGCATTCCTACAGGTTAGAGGCCATCGGGGTCACGTAACAGGACAATCTTTCCAATATTAAATATTTCTACGGTGTGATACAAGCAAAATAAGCCTTTAATTGTATATATGATATATCAGGTTGTTGAAATACACAATTATAATAAATACTATAAAATACTATAAATATAATAAATATCCCATTTCGAACATTTTTGAAAATTAATAACATAGAATAATTCCTACATGTCAACAAGCGGTAGAGCAGCGGCTTATTTTGTCGAAGGTCGTGGGTTCGAACCCGCTCGTGACACTAACTTTTTCATTTCCACCAAACCCGTAGTAAAGAATAACTATTACATATATGAATTGGGACGATAAAGAAAATGTTTTTCTAAAACCTCCGTCACACGAGACCGCATCTCACAATCTCCAAATAGTCATAAAATAAAATTGTAAATTTCGTATTTTCATATTCGTACCATTATCACTTTGTATTTAAAATTAACTTTATAAATGTTAAAATGTTGTTCCAGCCTGGAGAGCCTGTTGTCCCATTGAAAGGAGTCATTTTGACACTCATAAAATGACCCCACAGTATAAATAACTCGAGCACGGCAGAAAGTATTTTGATTACCTATTCCGATTAGGTTTTTTAAATTTATTTAATGCCGATTGATATTTCGTTTTTTTAAATTTACTTTGCCGCTTATTGAGATTGGATGTATTTATTAGCGTGAATTATACTACACAGTGTCAGAGGCCTGCTGGTAGAATAATGAGTATTCCAGCGGCTCTCGATTAGACTAGTTCCGACTGGTACTCATGTTCCAAGCTCTTTTTCATGATTAAGCATGCTTATTGGTTTTTTTAATGCCAATGATATGTAGAAACATAAAAATTTGCTATTAGTTCTGAACTATAACAATTGCATAAAATAATCCAGACTTACTTATATACACTTCAAGAAAATTAAAACCATTTTTGTTCACCCTTATAACCTCTTAAAATAAAATTTAAAGAAAGTTATTAAAACTCTATTTAAAAACAAATGCTTTTAACTGCATGCAAGGCTTATTTATTATTATCTATGTCCATACCATTATTTCTGAAGCCTAAAATATAAAATCCAAGAAAAATAAATTATTTTCTCTTTATCATAAGCATAGATAGTCATAGGAAAATAATAAGTATCAATAAATGGTCGGTATCTGGACCAAACGAATCGCTAACGACCTAAGACATCAACCGTTGTGTATTCTTTGGGATATTTTTTCGTAACAAATCGATTTCAACTATCAACTCCGCTCGACAGCAAATTGAATAAATATTTCTCGGCAGACAAGGCCTTTTGTAGGCCGGCGAGGGTTGTTTATCAGGGGCGTGATGTGTGAATCAGTGCCCCTCAACACCATTTCTCGACAATGACGTTCCACGACCATTCCTTACATGTCATACAACAGAACCCCAGAGGAAAATTCGTCGCCTTTTTTTTGTCCGTTTTTCTTTCAACAAAGATTAATAACAATGTTTGTTGAGATTCTTTGACTGGTCACTTACCCAGAGTTGAACGTTTGCCCCAGGGTTCTAGCATTCATGTGCCCTCTTAAAAGTACAGTACATCAAATTATAGTATTGAATTGTTATTGTATTATTCAGATAGCCTTCAATGAAAACGCGTCAGGGGAATCGAAGTTAAAAAGGCGAAAAAGATTTAAAAAATCTGTCAATCAAAAGAGCTGCACGATGTCTAATTTCAATTGATGGTAGACCACTACTGCTATAGGTGTTTTTGTAGACCATAACGTTCCTGATGTTTAAATATCTTTCACTTCTGGAGAATCATTATACAGGACAGCTTTTACAAATTTTCGAAAATTGCAAAGAAGTTTCAGGGTTACGGTGGGAATCGACTCACGACCTTGGATTTTATTACATCAAATGTAACCAAATTATTTTCAATACAAATAGATGAAATTTGTTCCATTCACCATTTAGATCGAGACAAATGGCAACAGACTTGTCAGAAAGCTGGTTAACATTACTCAATTTAACAGGCCAGGGCCAATGTTGGATGTTCGGTCAAAAATGTAGTCACATCGCTATCTCTAGGTAAAGAACATAATAGCCATAAATTTCCCAGCTGTCTTTTGTTTACACGTATTTTTATTCTTAAATTAGCATTAATTAAATCAAACCGTTACATTTCATTTGGTAACTTCTTACCTTCTCTCACACTTTCATTCAAGGTATATATAATTATCCTATAGTTGTAAGCTGTTATACGTTAAGATACAAGTTACGTATGTCAGCACGAATTGAAGCGAGTCATTTCTTAGTGCAAAGATAGCAAATAACACTTGGGCGAGCTTTGGGCCAATGCCGGCATAGGTTCCAGCCTCTAGTGACAGGTTGTCCCAGACCGTTGAAAGGAGTCAGTTTAGCACCAGATAAAACGACTCGATGTTATGACTAAATTTTAGCACAATGAAAGAGTGGATTAATTTATTTTTTTATTAACTTCTAGCATCTTACAATTTTAGACAAAAGAAAGCCAAAAGAAGCCTCCAGGGGTTGTAATAGCTTTATTTTTGGTTCCACCAACCGCCATTCACATAATTTCACCATTAACGGTTAACATGCTAAGAAAAGAAGGAGGCATTCACGATCTTAGTTGACATTTCTCTGTACAAGTTAACACGAGTTAACAAACATCTTGAATACCTATATTTTGGAGGTAATAGTACTGGCAGCCGTGCATGGTTTGTGCGGTTTCCCTAACAATAAGGCGATCTCTTACAGCTAATGAGCCTGATGACTAATTGTTACCGGCTGTGTTGCATGCCATTAACGATTCTTTAACGAATTCCTTATTTTTTAAAGATGATTAATGTTATTTATAACGAACGTACTTCATCAGGGTTGGATTGTTTTAAAACCTGACCGAGGAGGATGTGCGTTTTGTTTGGACTCTGTATATTACTGCCTTTACAAAAAAGATATTTCAAAACTTGTTTTATATCCATGTAATACAGGAAACATAAAAGCTGCTGTTTTTTATAACCACTACTTACTGTTTTACAACTTTCTAAAAATCACGTTTAATCGTTAATCAATGAACGTTATAATGAACAAATTAATTATCAGAAGAACCATTATTTATATATCGATGTGTGTTTTATACAATAGGAAAACACATTTGTCTAGGCGATTTTCGTACAAAACACCGTTGTTGGCCTTCAATGAATTCCATTTCATTTTGAATTTGAATCGTTCAAAGGAAAATTCAGTGCACCGCGGAAGGTTCGCTCTTGAACTCTCCTATTCTCGAGACGAGTGAACCTTTCACAGCCTGGCTCACGTTTTGAATGGGGACTCTAACAAGCCGTATTTCCAGGGCAGGCCGAGAGATGGGTATGGTGTCAGACGCCGATGAAACGTGAGATGCTCCACTCCGGAGCCTTTCACGGCAGTGGAAAGGGTTTTGAAGAGTCGCCGGATGGAATAGAAAGAGAGCAAAAGATTTATGAATGTTTACAGCCGAGTCAAAACAAAAGCAGGGACAAAGAACTTGTCCGTCAGCAGGCAAAGGCTATTAACACTCCACCTGACAAAGAAACCCGAGCTTACAGCTTCATTTGTTACTTTTATGCCCTAGTGATCTCGTTTAACATTCATCATGCGTTTCAAAAAGCCAAAAGCTCCTTCGACAGGTCACATTTCCGAGGGCGTCTTGAACATGAGAAATGATCATCAAGACAATTCCAATGTTTTCCAATTTTACTCCGAAACAACTAACATACTTGCGAGGCTAAAAGACTCGCAGGTGTTTTAAGTATTTCTTTCCATGATTTTAATCACTTGTAATATTGTAAATCATGCTTTTCAGATGTAACTGTTTATAGAAAGAAATTTCATGGTGTGTATTACGATGTATGTCAATCAGTAAATACAATCTTAATGTCATTATGGTTGAAAGTTGGAAACTGCAAGTTTCAATTATGAAAATTAATATAACCGGTGTCCTTTTTAGATGGCCGGCCTAAATTACTTTTGAACCAATAGCGCTATCACGTGTTTAATGGTTTTTAGTACAGTTTCAAAAGTTTACCTTTTTTGGAGAAAAATTATACACGATACCTCAGGCCCAGTTCAACTTCAAAATTTAAAATACAACCCTACACAACGCAACAAACCATTTTAAACGAATCTTTACACTGAAAACAATGGTATAAATGTATTTTAAGTTGGTAAAAATATGACGAAGTCATGGCAAAAAGAAACCGGCAGCGTAATTTCAACAAGAAGTTGAATATTTTACTTATGTTGGCGAAAATCCAAATTTCTCTTTTCGAAAATTTGGCAGGGGTTTTGGCTTTCTGAAAAATACAATTAGAGAGGTACTCCGGATTTACAATTTTAAGCCATACAGCTCTCTTATCGTCCAGGACTTCGGGACTATGATTTTGACAGGCGTTATACTTTCTTTGTAGAAATTTCGATTTGGGAAGTTGAAGAAAATCTTATTCCATATGTCCTATTCACTGATGGATCGAAGTTCACCTCTAATGGCATACTAAATCATTGGAATTTTTTATGTGGGCAGAGAAAAATGTAAGAAAGTGCTCTTGTCATCATCAGATAGTTCATAGTACCAACATGTGGACTTATCGTAAATAAATTAATTATCCTTTACTTGTACGAAAATAATTGAAATGTTATTCGTTTGCTCAATGGTTTGAAAAAGGTTTTACCAACACCACTTCTAGATGATGTACCACTGCAACAACGACAAAGAAGAATCTCCAGCTTGATGGACGCACCGCACACAATTCTCTGCAGGTAAGACGTCTTCCGGGATTGCAAAAAGAAAAAGGTCAATAGAACATCATGGACCGATGTGTTGACTCCTCGGTCACACGATTTAACTGCACTTTCTGTGGGGCCATTTAAGAAAAAGTGTCTACGTGTCTACGCCAATCATAATCCAGCAACCTAAATTGAAGACTTGCGGCAAATGATAAACTTCTGAGCACTAGTGAAGAGTGATTAAATACAAATCTTTGCATCTTTACGCAAGGCAGGAAGTTTGAACATGAAATGTGATTAATAAATAACAAATCAAATTAATTTTTTCAGACATTTTACAATCACTCCTAACAAATCCTTTAAAATGATATGTAAGGATTATAAAGTCGTACGAAAAGTTTGAAGTTGAACTGGGCTTCTAAAACTGTATTATTTTTCTCCAAAAGAAGTTAAAATTTTAAAAGGCCACCTTTTCTATTGATACTTATTGTAAGTCGCAAAATAAAATGTTTACTGCTTTGTTGTACAAGCATTTTTAGGTTATGATACATTTTCTTTTTTTTTTAACGTTAAACGACCGAGGAGGAAGAAAAGCTGGAAAAAAATCCAGTACTATGAATAACAGGAAGGGGAGGAAACCGAGATAGTGTGCGACAAGAACAAATCTCGATTCACAGGAATTCAAAGAGTCACAGACAACTTAAAATAATCGATAACTTCCTAAAATAAATTAAATGCAGAAAAATTACTCCTGTACAATTATTATTAATCAGCCCATTCTAAACGTGCAAACATTAGAATCACTTAATAAGTTAATGGATCGTCAAAAAAAAAAATTAAAATAATTACTTTAATAAATTCCATTTTTATATTGGTGTAGTGAAAAAATTAATTTTTTATCCAAAGCGGAGCTGCCGTCGTTTTGATTTTCATCAAGGGAAGCTCCTTGAGGTACACTTACCACCAACTTATACAGTTTATTCCAACTTGATTGAACTTAATGATTTTACTTTATTAGCTGTAACGAGGCGATTAGCTGATGAGGACTAACCAGCGTGCAAAAGGTCCCAAATTCAAAAATTCCCTTAACTGATTTTCAAAACAATCGACGATAAAAATAATTTGCATAACAATTTTTCCCAAACGTATCTTATTTTTGTCAACTGATATTCTTTGATATAATTTCTGTGTTGTTACTATACTTAATTTTATATTTTAATGTGGCCGAGAGAATGAACTGACTTATCAAAACAACAAAACTTCACCGATTAGAATAACCAAAGGTGTCAGATCCTCACGATAAACAAAATAGCACGCAACAATATTTTTTAACTCATTCATTACTGGAAGTTAGAAAATACAATAGACGTTGCTGAAAAAACTAATGGGTGCAATAACAGTCAGCAGGTAGACTGAAAACTCAATTTGATTAAAAAAATGCCCTCTTCTTGCCAGAATTGGGCAAACTGCAAAACTTCTACAAATAAGTAAATTCACTAATTTCGTGGTCCGCTTCACAATTAATTATTTTACATTTAATTCAGGTTTTTAGTTGAGATAAAAAAGTCAAATAAAAATGGCAAAAAGGTGGGAAAATTCAAAACGTGAGGTTGAGATGGGAAGATAGTGTCCGAGTGGATCGTGGTCACGATTAGCTCAAGTGGTAGAGCATCGGTGTATCTAACCGAAGATCATGAGTTCGAATCCCGCTCGTGCCAATGACTTTTTTATCTCAACTAAAAACTTTAATTTATTGCAATCTACAAATAATATTAATTAATTAATTAAAATTCGAACTTCTACTTTAGTCTCATTGACTTCGCTCTTTCAAAAAAACTCTTAATTCAGATCTTTAGCCGCGTTTTTACTAGATAAAACTATAGAAACGGCAGAATACATCTTTAGTTCATTTTAAAGACGCATTGCTGAAGAAGGAAGTGAACTACTAGCGAAATATTATTACAAAACAAAAAAAAAAATTTCTTCTGTTAATTAAATTTAGGTGTTGCTTTTTAATAATAGTTTTTACGGGAATCACCGAGGGAAACGGGATTTGGAGCGTCGGTGGGCGCAACGTTTAGGCATTGACTCACGGCGTTCATCACTGTAAGATAAAGGTCCTGGGTTCGAAACCGGAGGACCTGGTAGAACGGATCAGAATTGCTTTATGCAAAATATATGTTTTTAATCTACTTCACCTAAACAGTGTTGTTATTTTTTCTACAGCCAATCTCATTTTTTAATGTGCAGCTTTTTATTTTCTCATCCAAGCAAAGCAGAAAAGCGTATTTTTCAAAAACATTGTAAATTGATTAAAATATTGGCTCATTTGGGGTATAGGTTCTTATTTATATTGTTCGACGTGGTATAGTCATAAAAAGTTAGTAAGCTGGATTAATATTAGTGATGTAAATATTTAAATAACTAGAAAAGTATAATAATTCTCGTTATACTGGAGGACTTAGCAGCCAACTGTCCAGTTGTTGAACCACTTACAGTTCACTTAGCAATTGTCAATCTCAATTAAAAACTGAACACTTAAACTCTTCTAAATCCTTACCTTCTTTTCAAAAACAATTTTTTTCGAATTATTTTAATAGAAATGTCTTTTGGTTTTTTGAAAATTATATATACTACTCATTTTGTATAAATCTCCATATTATGTTATTATCGTGCGCGAAAACAACAAACTAATAGACCGATAAAGAATTACCTTGAAAACTGTAATTGCGTAACAAAGACTGATAAAAAGTAGCTAAATTATTCAATAGTTTACAAATTTTATGAATATTTAACTGTAGGCAATCCATGGCATTCCAATATACCAATCCATTGGCCTTGGATCGGTGTCTAACAGTTTTTACCTAATATTACTGAAACAAGTTTTGCTTATATAGATCTTACATCTTTGTTAGAAATAAGCAACCAACTTAGAATTGTAACAACAGAACAAATCAAGGAAGGAAGATTATTAAAAGAAATGCAACACATTAGACCTGATATCATTTCACTAAATTTGAGAAGCGATATCAAAAATCCTGGCGACCTCTACAGTTGTATAATTTGTCCTTTCTGTCTGTGTTGTGTCATTCTGGGTCTATAACCAAAACTACTTACTTCCCATTGTTAATGTAGAATTAATTAAACCACTATCTCCATCTGTATGAGTCGATTTGAATAAATATTGCTTTCTTGTTTGGAAATGGTTAGAATTAAAAGTTTTACTTTAAAACATCATGAAAACATAAAATTTTTTTAATCCAAGATGAGAGCTATAGTTCGAGCTTTATGAATGTTCATTGAAGTTAAACTCATAAGAATTGTGGAACTTGGCCTTTTTTATATCCTTACAGTGTATCTACAATTTGATTATTATCCAACAATTTGCATATTGCAAATTATTATACTTTTCGCGAATCAGACCTAATTACAATTTAATTTAACAAAACGTTTGTAGGACGATTTATGTGATCTCAGAATTTACTGGTACGAGAAATTAATCGTCGTTTTGCCCTAGACGCCTTATGCTGATCTCTCGGCGCTGTATAAAGAGGTTTATTTGTATTCCAAAACTGGGCATTGTTGGGAGGAGGCTGACAATATTATGTTGTCCCATGTCCAGCCATTTATCCTCTCCAGTCCCTGTCGACTTCAGGGACGAAACAAAGAAAAAAACTACGCCGACTTTACAAACTTCTCACCGCCAAAAGGCCTAACACGTTTTAAAGCAGCAATAAATATGAAGCCGACTAATCTAGACCGGAGTTGAAACCAGCTGTGGAGGAATTCCTAATCTTACTTAATTCTTTTCTTTCCAGCCATTATCCATCTATGTCTATTAGGGACGGTGGAAGTTTATTTGATCTGAAGCGTTTTTTTGGCAGGCAATTTTACGTTAAAGAAATGTTCACCGTCCGACACTGAAGTACTTTTTCCACATTTCTCGCTTTGAGACGATTAATCTTGATTATAAAAAGAAGGAAATTAACAATATCACGCATTTACTTTTCGAATAAAACGAATTTTACAAAATTTAGATGACAAAATCGTTCCATTTTACAACTATGTAATGTGACATTGTTATTACGAAAGTTTCATTTCTGAAAACGCATTCTCTTGGGTGTTGTCCATTTTGACTACTTTCGGGATATTCGCCGAGCCGGCGATCGATCATTGAATACGTCCAAACGCATAACTTACAAATCTTCACAAGTCCATCAGTCACGATGTTAATAACCGGAATGAGAATTGTAACAAGGAGTTTTCATGAGAGGGTTAATAAGGGATATCCAGTTATGATGTATCGCGTAATCATCATCATGGCTCCTGTAAGCTGGGAGGGCCATGCATCATCCTCATTAGGTCAACCTTCGGAAAGGCCGTAATTGGGCACCCATTGGGTTTTCTCCTCCACTACTTCATTCATACTGCCCTTGGGGGATTATTGTTGTTTTGAATTTGATTAGGAATACGCCAGGCCCTCCTAATTATAGGCCTCCACCGTTTGCTGAGAGGGACTCCATTCTTCGAGTCCACTTCAACCCTATCTGAAAAGGGCGGGATTTTCTGGTAACCTTGATCTTGACCGCTCCTTTGACCCTCAATCGGTATACAAGCATCTCAGATCTAAAGGACCCATTTGCCCATGAAATTCCAAACATCATACAACATACCTGTGTATATTAACTTAATCTAACCTAGAGAGAAATTATTTAATAATACGTTCTCCTTTATTTCATTGTATATTATAATAAGACAAATTGATCTCCATGTATGTGAGAACTACTAAAAAGTTTTAAAATTTATTTGCGACGTTATCCGCAACCAAAGCCCTAAAACAAAGCACACAGTGGAAAAAATTGACAACCCTCCACCATTAAGTCAACAGAAGAGATTCAGATAAACAAACAGATTTCCACAATGATTACCTGATAAATAAATTGGTCTACTTTAATTTACATAACCTTTAGTACAATTGTTTTTATTTTGTTTTGTACCTGACAATACATGGTGGCTGTTTATATGTTTGTCCTCAACGACCCACCTATGGCTGTTATATGTCCCAATTTCATCATGTATTGCTAACAAATTGATCTAAACTGTAATCTACTATGAAAAATGAAGTTATAGTAAATTATTTATTCAGATATCGTGAGATGCCGTCTGGTGTGATGTAGGTATCAGAAAAGCATTTTCTTTATCGTGCCAACGTTTCGATCTTTTATTGTGATCATCTTCAGGACCCGGGATTTACAAACATAGTTTACATTTAGAAAATACATATAGGATGTGGAAAAGTGAATTTATACAATGGAAAATATATTTTATATTCTATCAAAGTATTTCTACTCGCTCAAAGTGTTTATCTTCTGTGTAATTGTGCTATTCTTGTGTGTCGTGTTGAGAGTTATAGTAAATGCTAATTTCGTTATGACGGCAAAATTTTGTTCAATTCCGGAAATGGTAAAAGTGATGGTTTCGATACTGCTGAGAATCCAGTTTAAATGTAGCCATTTATAAATTTAATTAAATTCAACAGTAAATTTCATTACTGTTTTATGGTTCAACGCGCAATAAGTAATAATTCATTTAGCTTTGGACATATGGTTATTGTTCTTAACAACGGACCCTAGAAGGGGAAAAAATATTTTAAGTAATTCACAATTTGTTCAACAGTATGATTTTCAACTTTTGTGATGCGTGCATCTATTAAAGTTATTTTATATTAGACAATTTGTTTTTTGGTCATAAGAAAAAAAATAATAAGCAGCACATTAATAATAGAAATTAGATATAGAAAAATTTACACACAAAAGAATCTCTCGTTAAAAAAGGTTAAATTGTTTTTGGAAAAAAGCAAGTCGGATTTTTTATAAGCATCTTGTGTAACATTAAATGCATTTGTTTATCTGAAACAAAACTGAACATGAAGTTCTTTTCAGAGGACCTTCGGAAGAGGTCAAAACAGAGCAAACTTCCTTACGGTTTTCGCCGAGCTTTCGACAGTTTTATACTGTCATCTTCAGGGCCTGTTTTATAATCAAATAAACAAAACAATTATAACGTGAAAAACCAATAATTACAATAATAATTGAATATCTTACTTTAAAACCTTAACAGGAATTTAAATAACATGGTGTTTTGGGCACAGAAGAAGAATGATTTTTTATAGCTCAGCATCTAAATATTAATTTAAATTGAGAAAACATAAATAATTATAGCTGAAATTACAATACCAATAAAATAAAAAATGTGGGCAAAAATGTGGTTCTTGTATCCAACAGGTCTATAAATTTATTTTCATTGTTACAAAAATGAACATTTTTGAGTCATGATGAAAATAATATGCAGAATTTCATTATTTTTAGCATTTTTCCCTTTATTTACCTTACGGCTAAGATCAAACTGCGAAAATGTACTACTAAAAATATATTAGTCGTACATTCATATCAATAACATCGTAATTATTAGATATATTTACAATTACGTAACTGATATATATTTTTATATTAGACTAACATGGGTAGGCTACGGATGAATCATTGAAGTTCTCACCATTTTTTAGGAGAAGTATTTTAACCTACCTAAGTACGTGGCTCGATCAAAAATCCTTATATATTTTATTAAGAGAAAGTATGTATCACAATAATAATGATACAAAACTTTTAATAATAGCTCATAATGTTACTAATAATAATTATATATTCGTTAATCATTTAAAAAGATTGTTTGTCGTCTTTGTGACCATTGTTTTCAGTGTATAAAATCCTTTCAATTGATATGTAAGTAGGTTGTAAGTGAAATTTTGAAGTTGACCTGGCCCTGAGGTACCCTGTATAATTTTTCTTCATACAAAGGTAAAAATTGGAAATTAGACTAAAAATATTGTTATATATTTATTTTTTTGATATGGTCATTGGGTTCAAGAGAAATTCAGCCGGGCCGTATAACAAGTACACACTGTAAACAAAAATGACAGAAAATACATGTATATTTACATTATTCAAATATATCACAAGTAAAACTAATTGCTCGTTTTCTAGGACATGTTTACAGGCACTGGAGCACATCTTGCAGCCTGGTGTGTCAGAAATAATTCAATTGGAATCTTGAATCTCACTTCTGTAGTCTACCCTTGTGAGATAAAATATTAGCGAAACTAATCCGTTTAGCAAAAGTGGCATGGAGGTCAAAGCATGCCTAAGCTAAGACTAATACATCATTCACCTAGAACGAAAAATAAAAGACGGATACAATGAACAAATTAGATTAATTACGGAAAATCGAACTATGCCCCAAATTTCACACAAAACCGGCACGAACATTCAGATAATATAGACAAGCGTGAAACTTCTACACGACGTACAAAAAGGGCAAAAAAATTAACATATTTAAAAACGACATATGAAGTATATTAATTTAATACGAAAAAAGTCATTTAGCAATTTGACAACTTTCAATAAATAATTTACTCTATACCTATGAAAACTTGAATGAGCGATCGGAACAACATACCAGCCAGGACTTGATCCAGGGCAATGATTAAACAAAGATACCCACCCTTTACGTACTTACAGAACAGACTTAATTTCATAGAAATCACACAGACAAAAATGAAGATGGCTAGATACTCAAACACATCTGACTGACTAGCACAGCGAAGATAGGAAAGTCAGGATCAATTTAATCAATTTTAATATAGGAATTGTCCATTTGTAATAGAAAATTGATTTAAAACCAAACTACAATTTATAGATAAAAACTTATCTATTTTACCTATATATCTATATTGTGAAAAGTACCAATAATTAGAAATATATAGAAAAATACATCAGGTTAAAATGGAACAAAATCTAACAGAACTGAAAAAATAACGATATTTCGTTTACTATAGTTTTACTCCTTCCTCTGAATAATAGAATGTTTCAAGTACTTACAAATGTAAGCCGGAGAGATTCCTATGCAGGTGGGACGTCGTCGAGTTTCGAAATAGTTGAGTGTCCTCTAAAACTTGGCGAGCACAGGGCCCAACTTGGGGTAATTGCCTGTAGGGATCCAGCTACAAAGGGCCCGTTGTGTTGTTAGAAGCCGACAACCCTTTAGGAAAACGGGTTGTCCGCGGGGAAATGCACAGTTCGCTTATGATAGGAGGAAAACTGGGTAACTTGGCCAAATATTGTTATGCGGACGACTATAAAAACTTTCGTTCAAAACTGTAGTAACATTTAACACATAACTGGCTAAATATTTGTTAAAAAATTTAAAAACGCTTAAAAACATAACAGCTCGTTAAATTTTTTTTACAATTGTCTATTTATTCACGAGTTAATGCTATGGTTTTCGCCTATTCAAGCTGTGTTAATTAATTATATATAGTTATATCATGTTACAAATTTGTTTAAACCGTTAATAAATAATTTTTTTATAAGTTAATTTGATTTATTCACACTAGTCTTTAACCAACCATTAATTTTACAATAATATTATAGAATAAATAAATGTTTACAATATTATAAATCCTTTGGTACAATAAGATTTACATTTCTTTATTTTCTATTCACTTTTAACTACACAAGTTCATATTGCTTTGTTCTTTTTAATCTTCTTACCGTGTTTTGATTGTGTAAGAGTATGGTCACTTCCACATTCTCGTGCTGGCCGAGGCGAGCTTGTTTTTGGTGGCAAATCTTTGTATTTCCGCCGTGATTTCAGGGATCATAAGATCTCTATGTAAGTCCTATTCCTTATGTACCAAGGTGAATTGGCCATGTTACGTATGATTTTATTTTGGAATGTTTGTATGATTTTGATGTTGATGTGTTTGGTGCAGCACCATAGTTGAATACCATACGTCCACGTAGACTTTACAACTTGTTTATATAATATTTTATTTTTTATATTAAGGTTGGAGCCACGTCTTATCAACCAGTATTGTTGTAGCTTAATCATATATCTGCCATTTTTTTGTTCACATGTTCTTTCCATCTCAGCTTGGCATGTGAGGTCGTTCCCAGATATTTAGCTGTGTCGCTGTTTGGTAAGTAGTTCCATTGATGGTGAGCGAGGAACATGGCCCACTTTTTTGTTTGGAAGGATTAGATGAACTAATTTATGCTGATTTAACTTGAGTTTCCATCCTTTTGCCCATTCGTTTATTTGATTACACGCATTTTGGAAGATTTTGGTTGAGTGGATGATAGTTTGTCATTCTAATATCACCGCATCTATTTTCGAACAATCACTGGTGTATGATAAGTAAAGAGGTGGACCTAATATGCTACCTTGGTGCACTCCTGCATTTATTGTTTTTTATTTTGAATATTAATAATCTTTGTTGACTCTAAACTGGGTTAGGTAGGAGCTGATAATATCGACATATTACTTTGGTAGCATCCCTTTTAGTTTTCGTGCCAGACGTTGTCAAAAGCTTGTCCTTCATCAAGGAACAAAGCACAATAAATTCTTGGAGATTTTTCTATTACGTCCCTCACTCGGTGATAAGATTGGGGTTGATTTTCTACATTCGGTTTTATTCGTTTTAGTAATAACTTTTCGAAGAGTTTAGACACTGTAGGTTGTAGCGATATTAGTCTATATGATTTGACCTCTTTCGCCGGCAACAAGTATGTTAGTTTAGCTATACCCTTTTTTGGCAATTGTTTTAGTATTTCTCCAGTAATAAGGTCATATTGTGGAGTCTTTTAAGCAGGCAAATAAAAGTTATTCGTTGAGTAACAAAATATTGTGAAAAAATCATATAATAACAAGTGATATTTAGGATTTTTCTGGAAAGAGAGAAAAACAATTTTACTTGAGATAATGCACAAAACATATAATGCAATATGGTTTCTTGATGTTTGAAATACAACTACTTCTAGTTCTAGTTTCAAAAAATCTCAGAAATGAAAAAAAATGTTATCTTGGAAAGAACAAAATGTACGCTGTTTTTACATTTTTATTATAATACCAAACATATGCAATTTTTCAACGAACCGTTGAAATAACAATGACAAAGCCCAGGTTATGATTTATTTACTTTGTTTGTCTAGAACATCTGGAATTTCAAAACTTATCCAATAGTCTATCTTAAATCGTTAGTTACCTGGTTTTACAATCATTGATGATGGTAAACCAAGATAAGTTGGTCCGTTAAGTGGCAAGGTGCACCCTACTAATCTTGACATTTCGATACCTCTTTTTCCTAAAGATTCTATCTTTCATCGCAGATTATTTTTGTAACTATAAAAAAATAAACAATAAAGGGGTGAAAGGGGAATCGAGTTTGGAAATGGTTCGAGCTACACTATGGAATATTTTTATTTCCGAAGTTTTTTCTAATAAGAATTATTATTAAAATAAAGTTATAAAGTTTCAGTTGTTGGGTTGTTTATTCTTACCTAAAATCAAATTTTCTGTTATTTCCTAAAATTTTGCAAAACTCTATGTCAAGTAAGTAATTGTTCGTGGTTTATTGCCAAACAACAACATTCCCTTGAACATTTCGACCAACCAGAGTTGACTGTTTTCGTTCTAAGGTCTTCCAATCTTCCAAAGCTTCTGGAAACAGGTTGGTTTATCGTTTAATAAACGGAGTCACTGGATGTTGGTAGGTTCGTGATATGAGTCTGGTCTAATAAACTTACTTCATGGCAATATCAAGACATTGTAACAAATATCTTCCCGTCTGATTAATTGAAACTTGGCTGGCTCTGCAAAATGACGCGTTGAAATTTATGTGTGAAATAAAATTTTACAATTGGGAAAAGTGGCATATTACAGACGCAGATTGGCCGAGAATTCGGCTTAAGATTGGAGATCTGGTTGTTAAAACCCGATTTGGAGAAATGGAGTCGTAAAATGAATTTCATTTATTTTTAAAGACTATAAAAAGGTTTTACTCGAAGAAAAACTATATGGATCAATTCTTTGTACGTGCTTTTATAGCTGCAGATTAAACCAGTGGGAAAAAATTATTTCCGTTTAAAAAAAAACAATTTACAAAATTAGAAAAGGCATACATCAACCAATAGCAAATAGTTTCATTTTTTCACTTGATGTTGCAATAAATAGGGCTACACCGTTTTTTTAAACAGATAGATTAGTGGTAATCAGTAAACATTTATTTAAAAAAATATTTTCAAACTTAATAACTCTAATTACAATCCAATACTATCAATTAAAATCAATAAATATTTAATCTAATAAACTATCACTTGGGTCTGAGTGCCAGTAAATACAGACGAAGATCCAAAAGCTCTACAAAGTGTTAGTGAAAAAGTGTTAATCAAACATATGCATCCAAACCTCACTTCATAACTGACACTGTTTGTCAAAAAAGGCGATATTGTTTGATTATCTGCAATTGAGGACATATTTTATTTTAGGTAATTTTAGCGATTAGCCACTTTGAAACACGTTGTTTCAAATTTAAATTTCAAAACCTTGATAGATGTACAAATTGGAAGTTGGGTTTGTGTAAAAACTAATTTGCTTTATCTTTGAATAATGTAAACTTTAAGATCTTCTTAATTTTGTGTAGTATACTCCTAGTTGTATCACTCTTCCAAGTTATCCAAATGTAAGATAAAGCGATTATTAATTTAAAAAATCAAATAAGCAAATCTGAACCGGTTTTCTGAAATGGGTGCGCCTGTTCGTCAAATTTAGAAGAGATTTCTTTGCATTGTAAATTGACGCTGAACCAATATACACAAGACACAGATTCTTCTCATCACAATTATTTGCGCCATACACGTTTAAGAGTTCTTAGAGATCTACAAAATATTAAATTTGTTGTAAAGTGCAGAAGGGGGAAAATGCATTTCTATATTATAGAATACTTTAACACAAATACAACATATTTAGAAGAAATCATTTGTATGGACTTCACCATCGAGAGCCACCATCACCAAAACAATGAATATTCTAAAATCAATCAAACATCCAATCCGAAATTTCATTGTTAGGCACAGAACAATGGTACTAAAAACCTATCCATGTGCTGGCTGAAAAAGATGAAAAGGAAGAGGGAGAGTGAAAAAGAAAGGGAGAGAGAGAGAGAGAGAGAGAGAGAGAGGAGCGAGAGGGAGGTAGGGAGAGATGAGGGAGAAACATGAAGTGATAGATGATGATAATGATGAACGTAATACATAATATATTAATGTCATGTAGAACAAGTGATATAAAATACAGTAAGCACAGCACCGAAAGTTCCATCTGATGGAGGTGAATGAAAACATACATAAAGCGACAAAAGTGCAGTACAATACAAAGAGCGAAAGAAGGAAAAATTAAGCAACATGAAAGTAAAACAGATCAATAAAAAATTGAAAGAAAATGGGACCTCATTAAACATTAAATATTTACCAAATATTAATAGTTTAGTTCAGTAATTAATTCATCTTTAGATAGGGAACTTGGCCCAGCGGAGCGTACCAATTTCTTTTAAAATTTTACATTCCGCTAAGCAATGGAACACTAATGTATCAATGTTATTTTATTGGGTTTATTATTATTATTCATTATCTAAGTCTTCATCCATTCAATAATTTTATCTCTTCAATTTCGAAGTATAATCTGCATACTGCCATTTAATTAAGTTAATAATGATTTGAAAACCTTGAATTTCCCCTTTAGGAATTATATTTTCATTAAGCATATTGTTTTTCAACATTAACATTTTATTGTATAATAAAAATAAAAATTGCTATTCGGGTTTTGAAAAAGTAAAACAGCGCAGTTTATTATTTTTAGTTCAAAACAAAAAGAGCACTCAGAAAGGCCGTCGACCTACTGTAATTTGGAGATTATTTTGAAAATTGGAGGACTTCATAACAAATCAGCCCCACCAGATGAAATGAACTTAAATTAACCACTTGTAAGTCAGATCTGATACAGAGATAATGGGCCGGTGATGAACTAAACAGCCATCTAAAATGGAAACAATTTTTATAATATTCAATAAAATTCAGTTCTCTGACAAAAATAATCCAATTGCAGTAATACAGGAGACTATTGTCGACGAAGGGTCAGAACTACGCAATAATATTTTTCTTAATTAATTTATAATAAAATTAGGGCTATATCAGGATTCGAACTCAGAACCCCTAGCATGGTAATGTGAGTTGGAAGCTCTAACTGCTCGCCATCCGTGGTCTTCCTTTTTCCGACCATTTTCCATAATTTTTTTAATTAGTTTACACATTTAAATAGTAAGACACATAGAAAATCATATTTACTTAGTAATTCAAAATTTCAAATGTAGAAATCTTCTTTTACGTTAATGGAAAAAAAATGTTCAACAAGGAGAAACACATATTAAACAATTAAAATAAAACCTTTTCTTCTTCAATATATTATTATTAATTAATTATATTATATATAATATATAATAATTATTAATCTATTATAT
>CM077105.1:30235678-30254497 GCA_039619505.1 Cimex hemipterus | reverse complement strand
TATATTAGTTGAGCTTCATCAACTTCTCAGTTTGAATTGGATTTTTGAAAATCAATAGTGAAGTAATATTGATTTTTTAAGATTTACTAACGCGGAATTCGACATGGTTCAAAATTTAACAGCCATGGCATATAATATCGATAAGCCTGGAGCCATTTCACTTAAACATGCAACGTTAATAGGCAGATCAAAATAATCAGGGACGATCAACGGCTGATAAATCTTGAACAACTTGCAGACCTTAAGCTAACTTCAAACCGGTTTCAATTCAATTAGTTAACAGGTGCAATATTATTTTTTCTTTGAATATTGGTTTGATATAACATAACAAACAGAAGGGCTAAACGAAACAAAAAATAAAAATACTTATAATTGGTATGATTATGATATTACATTATGAATTTGTTACCGGATTTCTGTTTTTTCTTGTTAAAATACTTGATGAATGAAGGTCAGCTATTGCTGTTAAATTTTTTGTCTAAATTTTGAAGGAAGAGTATTGTTTTCGTAATGCAGAGTGAGCGAAAACCTAAGGCGAATTCTTTGATTCAAAATGCAGGATTTGATTTGACTGAAAAGTTGTAATATAAATTGGGAGCAGTACTCATTGAATGGTTAAAGGATAGATAAGTTGTCAGATAAATCGCTGCACTACTAAATACCTGAACTGACCAAAGAAGATAGATATAATATAGATAAATATTGATAGAGATAAAAGGTGATAGAATAACTTTTTAGTGCATAGGATAAGCGGATGGAATGAAAATACATAAATGTATATACAATGGGACGACCAGGTGGGTCTGTTCCGGATTATGACGAAACATTTTGGGCGAAGGCACAGTCCAAAATATTGGTAGACGTATCTCCCACTTCTTGCGAATTTGCCTTGGGTTTGTTTTTAATAGTTATATTTTGAAGTTCGTTTGAAGGAAGAAGAACTTCCTCACATGAACTAAATGAATATATTATTTTAAAGTATTTTTTATTTAGGTTTCAATATAAATATAGTGAAAGCTATGAACGTTTATCAATAACCATAACATTTATGAAAACTAAATATTTTTCGAGGAAAGTAAGTTATAAATTTGTGGTCTGGAACTAATATGAAATTTCGTTTTAGCACCTCTAGAGACCCAAAAAATTTTGTTTGAGTGTAAAATTAAAAAAAAATTAAAAATTAATTTTTAAAAAGTTCTCGAAATAACAGCTATAATTGAAAAATTGCTAGAAAGATTTTAACGGGCAACATACCATTTTAAAGAAAAGAAACGTACCTTTTCAACGACGCATATACCATAAAAATACATTAAAAATTTTTTAAAAGAAAAACCTTGTTCTCTTATTCACATGACAACTTCATTAATACGAATTATCAACTGCAAAAATCGGTCAACTGGGTATTGAGAAAAATGATGTTAGAGCTTGCACTAGGAGTATCAGTCACGCAGGAGTCGAAATTATGCTTAAACAAATTGATTTTCACCAATTTCCGCAAAAGTCAGTATCTAAGGGTATTATTGCTCTTGAATCAATGAGAAAAATCCAAATTTCTGATCTACTTTGCTTACAAAATGTTTATTGCAATATGCGAAAAAAGCATTATTGTGTTGACTCGTCTTTTTAAATCATGCCAAATTAGAATATTCACCGTCTTAGAACATTTTTGTCTTTAAGTTAACCGACAATGAAATTGTTATACTAGACATAATATTTTTTAAATTTATAAATAACGGTTTATACTAATTTGGTTAAATTTACTTTATAATTTTTTTAATATTTTAATCTATACAATATAAATGAAAAAATATAAAATTAATAATCAGGTGTCTGTAAAGGTGCCAAAACTGAATTTCATATTAGTGTCAGGAAATTTTTTTTTTCATGAACTTGAAAAGTTACTTGAAAAATATTTAGCTTCTACAAATTTTTTGGTAATTCAAAACCTTTGATAACTTTTAATATATTTTTATTGTAAGCTAGATAATAAACAAGAAAAAAGGCAAAATAGAAAAATTAAAAAAAAGAAATTTTCAACTTCCAAAACACTTCTTAGACGAAACCGAGGCTTATTTACAAAAAGCAGGCAGATATTTTGGAGCGTTGAATCACCAAAAAAAGTTTGGTCCAAATCCGTCTTACACCAACTGTGACGTCCCAATGTTAGTTGATGAAAATCCCGTGTAAACCCAATGTAAATTAGGGTACATTGAGGATATATTCATAGGGGAAATGTATTAATTAAAGTATATTTAAAAACAGAAATAATTTACAACAAATAGTCAGTAGTTCAATTCGTACCGACTGTTTGTAACCTAAGAACTAACGGCTATGACTACAATTGTGTAGAGATTAGTGACTGTTAACAGATAATTATTCAGATATCGTGAGATGCGGTCTGGTGTGATGTATGTATCAGAAAAAGATTTTCTTTATCGTGCCAACGTTTCGATCTTTTATTGAGATCATCTTCAGGGCTCAAAGTGTTTGGCACTCTCAACACGACATGGCACAATTACACAATCACAAACACTTTGAGCACTGAAGATGATCTCAATAAAAGATCGAAACGTGGGCACGATAAAGAAAATGTTTTTCTGATACCTACATACACCAGACCGCACCTCACGATTTCTGAATAGCTATGACTACAGTTTAATTTTAGAATTAGACCAGATAATTAAAAGACTTTACAATCAATCAATTGAGCTTTGTTATAAATACATATAAACGATAATATGTTACCAAAAAAACCTTTATGTCAGGTTTTTATTTTAACTATTTATTTATATTATAAAAAATTATTTTTCATTAGCAATTCCATAATTTCGGATTGTATAAGCTGAAGAAAAGGGACAAATGGTCCAAAGTTGGTAGCTATAAAACGTTCAAGTGAATTCCTTTTCCCTAAATAAACCCTCAAAAAGTTTACATCGAGTTTCATAATAAATTTGTTTTGGTTGGTTGTATCGCTGTACTTGATTTTCATGCCTTGAGTATTTTTCTTAAAAAAGACTAATTTTAGTGTTTTAAATAAAAGTAGTACATAGAGCAATAAAAATATATTTTATTAGGTTTCGTACAGTAATATTTGGTACCAAAACCGCAATTAACTAATGAAAATGATTGGCCGAATGTGAGGTAGTCGTTGGGCTTTATGAATTGATTGATTCGTCCAGGCCCATGAATTGAATGCACCTTATCTGTTTTAAAGACAACTGTTGTTAACACAGTCGGTTTGTTAAAAGGTTGATTCTTTTAATTCTCCTTAAAGAAGATAAGTTTGCCCTGTCGGTGGCAATTTGTCCGTCAGAAAAGCAACAGGCTCCCGTTCGAGATAAGAACTAATGAAACCTCGCGCGACACCTTATCGCAGCTGGAGAACTCACACGTTGGAAGGAACGGCTCGGCATTAAAATTTATCAAGTCTCTATCCCTCTCGGTCCACTCTAAATAATTAAATCATCCTGGATGCTGCCCCCGGGCGAATTTTTTACAAGATTAAATCCGCTCCATTCGCTCCCAGCCACCGAAATACACGCCTTGTCCGCAGCGGATTGCGACCGCATATCCAGATAAAATCCCGGTTGAAAGATCCAATTTAAATTTCTGCCCGTATACGGAACGAATTGATTTTTTCCCAAAGGGTTAATTGTTTTTGTCATTTATAATTGTTTAATTCTTTTATTCCTCCCAACTAATAGCCTCGTCAGACAGAGGCCCACACAGCTGTTTCATCCTTTCAAAAATTGTAAACAACAATTATTGAAATTAAACAATTGTGTCATCTTTTAATATAGCGATGTTATGAATGCCATTATATGGCATGGGTAACTTTCATGAACTTTCGTTGAACCACGCACTCCGGCTTTGGAAGCATTTTTCGTATTTAACACATACGACAATCCGATTTTGCAATATATCTATCTACCCACTCACTTGATGTGTACATCGGGACGGGTTATGGTAGTATCTTTGGTCCATTTCTTTTTTCAATTAACCTGCAGGTATCTCTATTGATATTGTATGTATATTGAATATATATTTGCTGATGGAATATAAATAAAATTATGAAGTTATACTCCTCAACGCATAAACCAAAATAGGAAACGTTATTATACACTTTTAGTACAGGATTGTTCTGATGATGAACGTTTTACCTCGAAATCCGGATTGCTGGTAAAATGAGCAAATGACATTCGCAACCCATGTCTATTATTAATTCCCATGTCTATTATTAAAATTTGTCATGGTTTTTCGGACACTTCAAATTACATAAGTATTCTTGTTTTTCATCTCGTTTTCTGTATGCTGATAGGTTGAAAGGTTAATTACCATGAAACCTGATCAATGTTGTTGATATGTAGATGCTCCTTACTGAGTTGTGTGTCCTATCGCGTGCAGGGTACAGCACACTAAGCTCTTATTACCCAAACGTTGTTTACTTTAAGTTTATAGAAGGCAATTTGCAATTAATTCGTATGGAAAGTTGTCGCCTCTTTACGATTTATGAGCGCTATAAGGGCATATAGCGTAGGCACAGGATTTCACTCTTCCACCCACCTGGCTCTGCCACCGACTCCGAATGATCTTGGCCGGACTTCATTTGTTATTTAAATATCGCGCCACGTGAACAGTTATACCCTTTTCACAAAACGGACAATTGAATAGGACGTTGACATTTCAATAGGACACGGATAAAATTATCACAAATCGTAAAAGTTAGGCATTATTATTCTTGTAGGTGGTTGTCGGGTAAAGGAAAGTTCTGTATAAAACTATGGTAAACCAGTTAGGAGATTTTATATGTGCTATAAGAGGAAAGTTTAGGAATCTATAGATTTCGTTGCGTTAAAAAATAATTAATAGCATTCAATTAATTAAGGTTTTTAGTTCAGATAAAAAAGTCAGTGTCACGAGCCGGATTCGAACCGACGACATTCGGCGGTGGGGTTGAGATGGGAAATTAGTGCCCGAGCGGATTATCTCAAGTGGTAGAGAGCGGCCTAGCCGAAGGTCGTGGGTTCGAATCCCACACATGACACTGACTTTTTTTTATCTCAACTAAAAACCATAAATAATTGAATGATATTAATTGGTCGAGCGGACCACCAAAATAGTGAAGATAATTAATAATTGTAACATCTAACAATCAGCCGAAATGCACATACATCAACATCAATAAATTCCTTGTAGTTAAGGGTACATAAATAGATTAGGACATAAGGAAAATACAAATAAAGTATATAACATGGATTATACATTTATTAAAATTACTGAAAATTTTTGATATTATAAGAAAATGCTGTGGCTCATAATTGTTAACATTTTCTCTGTAATAAAAATAGATTAAAAGTAGATTCAGTGATTACACGTACATATTTGTTTTACAGACGTTGTATTGATTGAGTAAATATAATTTTTTACGAATAATTATTGGTAAATTTTGGATATTAAGTAAATCTTTTTTAATAGTGTTGAGCCGGAGGTGGCAAAAAACAATAGTTTTTTCTTAAACGACGCTGTCCCATTTCAAGTTAAAGAGCAAAATGCTTTTGTGGGAGGGATGAGCTTGGGCGAAAGGGAGAGAATTAATTTTCCTTTAAAAGCCGAACGAGGGAAATTAGGAAAAGTATAATTGGATGCCGTTTTAACTTAATGTAGCGGTCTCTCGGGAAATTTTGCCGTCGAGGGAGAGGGCAACACCCAGCCGAATAAGGAAGTTCAGCCGTAGTCAGTTTGAGTACAAGTGCACCCGCCGCGCCCACCCCTTCCGTCGAGTTATGGCTCTGATATAAAGTTTCGTGTAATACTTTGTAGGTAAAGGCCTCCCAGTTCATTGTTTGCGTTCACTACTTATTCTAGGTCGTATTTCAGTCCGTCCTGGACCTTTATGCCTCGGGCTTCGTGGTCGGAATACCAGAACAGTCCACCGGCCGCCCAGACAAACGATCAACAACTTTTTATTTTTCCGCATGAGTAATAGATATTGATCACTTCTTTACGACCCATTTCCTTCCTATTCGTGTTTAACAACAGTTGCATGTTTTACTAGCACATTTTTGTTTAACCGTCTGTTAATGCCTCAATTATGGAATATCAAAAGAAAACCTCAACCAGCCTTGTCGGGCCTGAGAGCAATGCCAAACTACAAATGCCATTTCTTATTTAACAATAAATTCCTTGAATAAACCATGACGCAAAGTGCTAAAGACACGATATAAAATTGATATAAAAATATGTATCGACTGTTAATTAAGCAGTGAATCTTAATCTTTGAATGATGATTGGATCTCTGAATTTTAATCTTTCAATACAAGCAGCAAGTAGGACTTGTAGCAAAAAAAAATAAAATTTATTGTTGAAAAGTAAGTGAATTTTGAAATAAAAAATGATGTGAGGAAAAATTAAATGCATAATTTGTATGTACAATCGTATTGTAGTAGTGTACAAATTAAAAAAATTTTCGATGCAGGGAATTTGAAAAGGTGAAATGTGAAAAACACGCCTAAATGAAGACAAGTTCAAAATGTCGAATCAGAAATATTTGCACTTCGAAAACGAAACCTAAAATCCTGTAGAAAGAAATCTAAAAAACAAGTCTAGGAAAAAGAAAGAAGAACAAACGTATGATTTTTGTTAAATTGTTGTTAAGTAATTGTGTTACATTTGCAAACAAAACTAATGTAGCATATAATAAAAACCACAACATAGCGCATTCATAAAATAAATTTTTAAATTTAATTAATTAAAATGTTCAAAGTAAATACGATCTGTAAGTCTCAATGATAAAATGTTCAACAGTCCAAATGTTCGAATTCATTTACAGCTTTAAGTAGAAGTTTTCTTATGAACGAGACACGTTTTGTAACTATAATTCTGGTTCTTTTTACTTTTAAATTGAAAGGAAGGAATTCTTAAATTTTTAGAATGCTTATAGAAGATTGGTAACACATTGTGGCCAAAAGTTGCATCCCTTAGCATCAAAAGGTGATGCTACTTGCAACCTGGTGCAACCACGAGCCTCAATGAGCACCTTCACTTAAGGCATAAAATATCACCTATAGTACTAATTAATTGTAAAAAAAATTCAATTTTTTCCCCGCAGTTAGATTATTATTAATTTTTTGGTATTAATGTTTAGTCACTATCACTATTAATATTTAACAATTACTGAAAAAGCAAGAAGTAATTTTACAGGTTTCTTATATATTCAATATATGATATATAAAATATCATATACATAAGAAAGAAACCTTAAGATCTTGAACAACTCATTCCTAATTCAAAAATTTCCAATGCCATGAGTGTATTGAATGCGAATCTTTATGATAAATTTATTATTCTGATGATTCTTCAGCAACTTCGTCTTTTTAATATCAAAATTAAGAACAAAATTCAGCAGGTAATTAAATGTAATTTTAAGTGTGGTAAATTTTAAAAATCATGCGGGAGATTTGGATACGTTTTTTAAACAGTAATTTAATAGTTAACACGAAATTATCCCAAATATAAATTTTTGGAAAAATAAAACTATTGTACTGAAACTATTAACCGACTCTATACTAGGCCTAGTTTCAGAGTACTAATGCACTACTGTATAACAATATTTTAAAAAAAAGAAGCTTATCTCAAAGGATAAGCTAATCCCCTACAGCAGGTTCGGAGAGTGTGAGTTGAGCCATCAAAGGACGAGGAAGGACTGCCTCTCTTTTTTTAATCGAACAACCTGCTGTATTTTCAATTTTTTCAATCGAGTGAAAGGGATTCACAAACATCGTTATAAATATTGGTAGCAGAGGAATTATAAATATTTTTTCTTATTTTTATTTTTAAATATTGTTAGCAGAGGGTGGTTTCAAGAAAAAAAAATTTATAATTCCTCTGCTACCAATATTTATAACGATGTTTGTGAATCCCTTTCACTCGATGCATATAAATTTCCAGAATTGTGTAAAAATGAAAAATAAGAAACAAATATACGTAATACAAAAAAAAAAATGAAAAGGAATTTTTATGCCACAAAAAAAACTGAGGTCTTGAAAAATAATATATTCAAATACTTTGTTGATAAATAAAAATATGTGACAAGTAAAAAAACATACGCTATCAACTCCTTGCCCATAAAATTGAAAATACAGCAGGTTGTTCGATTAATAAAAGAGAGACAGTCCTTCCTCGTCCTTTGATGGCTCAACTCACTCTCCGATCCTGCTGTAGGGGATTAGCTTGTCCTTTGAGATAAGCTTCTTTTTTTGAAAATATTGTTATAACTGAATAACCCATCTTTACAAATAAATGACAAATCGACTAAATACCAATCACATCGCCAACATCCGTGCAATTACGCTAATAAATCCATTATTAGTCTATCTTTGCAGTATGTACAATATCAAAATAGGAGGGGCCAAAAAATGTTTGGCGTTGTTTTGTTTGTGTCACTTTTCTCGCATCCATTAAATTCAACCTAACTTGTTGGACTGTAGAGGACTGGGCATTCTTCGACAAACCGATACGTAACTAATCAATAATAAATATATTCACTCTGGAGAGGTCAACGGTACCATGGCAAAAATTGTTACATGCTCTTTCACGTCATACTTCAAATATATAATGGCCTAGAGAAATGCTGTTAGGTCCCGAAATTCAGTCATAATTACACACTTCCTTACTTTAATACTAACGCAAATAAATACATTCATTCAAATAAAAGTGTAAAGAATCACTTGAGTAAGTTATATGCGGCAAAACGCCTTTTTCGATTGTAAGTAAGCAATATGCAATAAGTCTACCTTCGTAGTCTCCTGTGCAGCGCCAGCTATTCGCATTCTTGTAAAGTTGGTTATTCTTCTCACTTATAGACCAAAAAAAAATACAATTTATTCCAAAATACAATTTATGGTATAAAAAGAGAAATTTGATTTTCCAACTGTTGTAGAAACGTCGAAATTGAATAAAATAGATTTAACACCGGTGATTGAGAAAAAAAGAAAAACCTACGCTATAAAACTTCGTAATTAAATGTTATCAACTGTTCAAAAAATAAATTTAAAAAATGATATAAAATAATAGTTTAGTAATATTCCCGAATCTTCCGAATCCTATTTTATAAAAAATTGTTGTCAAATTGTTTGAACACATATATATTCACTTTGTAAGTTAATATTTTAAAATAGTAAAAATGTAATTTAAAAAATTCATATTTAAACATTCAATAGTCGGATAATGATTTTTTGTCGTCGATGTTTATGTTTATAATTATCCCAGTAAATTTACCTATCTGGCAGCGTTTTATCGGGCTAGTCTCTGGAGGAAAAGCATTTTACTCGGAATACATTTGTAAATTTCGTTTCCCCTGCCAGCTTTATGCCACGTCTCCTGGATTTCCCTCAAAGGGGATTAAAACGTCTTAATTTATGGGAAACCCGGAGGAATTCTTTTGAATATCCACCCGGAAAGATGCTGTTCGTTTTGTTTACGGACATTAGCACATGGTGTAATAAATTTTCATTATCTTCCATAATTATAAGAGCTTAAAGTAAAATCTTAATATTTTATTCTATAACAATGTACATTTTATAAGGAAGTAGATTTTGAACGCTAACACAATCGTTTCTATCTTTAATTTCAGTGAGTACCAACATTGACTTTGACGGATAACATATGAATTTGCGATTTCTTAATTTTTATGTATTTTGTTTTATTAAACTATAGATGAAATAACTTTGTGGGTATTTTAAGTATTTTGAGTTGAAATATGTTCGACAAACTAATCCGGATGACTTTTAATCCGGTGACGTTCGGTTTTTAATTTGTTATGTTAGAAAATAAATCTTTTTTATTATTATATTCTTATTCTTATTAAATTTAAATGGCCAGTTATTGTGGCCTTACAATTTCGTAATTGTGGTGGACTTGTAGTTTGCTCATTTCGGAACATTTTCGTCGGCCTAGCGTCGTTCTTTCAATCGTTTTGGCTTCTCCTCATTTTCAATGCTGCGATTCAAACAATATTATTACAAAACTCCAACATGCAAATAGGCAGAAATTAAAGTAATGACTAAATTACAATTTATCAGTTGTCACTTAAAATAATCTCGCAAATAGACGTAAGTGCAAAACCTTCAAAAATAGATGTAAATGTTTTTATTATTAAAGAAAAACTGTAGAGTTAACAGTTGTTGAACACTGATCCTCCGGACTCGTTGATTAATAGAACGAAAAAGGAAATTGGACACACTGGCATCAGCCAATTATAAGAAAAATATAACAAATTTATCTTATTGATTAAAAAAATTAATTATTTAAATTATTTTTAATTTTAAGTGCTTATTAGGATCAAACCAATTAATAGTTGAATTAGCAAACTGGCTGTAGAATACAGAATACATTTTAAACGGTGAGGCCAAGTCAAGTATGATAAGCTCAATCAAACCGTTAAGAATTAAACCATAATGCTTCCGTCTACTTCTGTTTCGTGACTTGTCAACTAATTTTAATAATGTAAATTTTCTTCTTTGTTCAATCTTCGTGGCTACTGAGTGCCTATCCATCAATAAGAGGAGATCAAGATTGTATGCCTACGAGAAAATTCTTACACACAATTAAAAAATTAAGTCGGTTGAAAAGAGATTTAAATAATTAAATAAATTTATCTCTATTTAAATAATTTTGCTTGATTGTATGAAAACGTACACGTTAAGCATTGTCATAATTAAGAAGATAGCCCATGTACAAAAACATTTTAGTAAAAAGTAGGTTGATCAAATAAAATTTACTTACGTACATCATATGTTTAAAGTACTAGCTCTTAAATGCATATGTCCAACGAATAAGAGTACAGGCAAATTTCATTTCTTAAATAAAATATTTATGTCAATTCTACAGCTAGGTGTTTTATTTGTACGACAATAGATTTGATCATCTTTCAATAATAAATGAAACTCCCAGAATTTTGAACATAGCCAGGATTTAATACCGCTTGAGTACACTCAAAGCGCATTGCCCTTGATTGAACAAAGAATCAAAGCAAAAGGTTCCCTGCTCGTACGTCTACGTATGTGCAAATAAAGTAACCTTGTTGCATGGCTACGGCTGGAAGACCATAGCGGCGACGAGGTAGAAAAATATTTCGGACAATCCTCCTCTATATCTCTTGGGATTTCTAACTTTTTTAATTTCTATTTTTACCCAGACCCACTTGTGTTTGCTTCCTTTGGGACATCTCGGGTTCCCAACAGTTAAGTGATAGCGGCAGTTAAGAGGAGATGGCCTTACACTTAGTCGAATGGTGTTTACATATCTATTTAAAAAACGCAAACTAATCACCTTTCTGTTCAAAGTGAGAATTTTAATGATAATTGGTACCAGCGTATGATGATATAACACACATACATATAAACATGTCATGGTGAATTCGATAAAATAAACAAAAAAAAATAGGGGTAACCGGTTAAAGAACCGTAGTAATGACATAAATTTTAAGAAAAATATTGTTCAAAACACCCAACTTAAAAACACACATATTTTGGGTTTTGATCAAAACTCATTTAAAAGACAAATCTTAGTATGCATATTTATTGCTAAAATTCATTGTTCACGCCGACCCCGAAAACTAGTGAATTACAGCAAATACCGAATAAACTTTAAATAAAAAATCTTATACAACCAAATGATATATTCCGGTATTTTAAAAATTCATTAACTGTATAAAAATAACGTTTTATATTTATTAAATGAAAAATACAGAAATAAAAATAAAATAAATATTTTTAATTTTAACTCAAACTTTTATTATTGAATAATTATTCAGATATCGTGAGATGCGGTCTGGTGTGATCACTGGTGTCTGGTGTGATCACTGGTGTCTGGTGTTTCTGGTATCAGAAAAACATTTTCTTTATCGTCGTTATTATCAAGGATTTGAAAAACATTATTAATTTACACTAAAAGTTATAAAAAATATATAATAATTATAAAAAATAAAGGTAAAAACTGGTAAAAATACACAAAAAATTAAATTTCCAAATTAAAAAAAAAAAAAAAATCGTTTACCAAAATTACATTAAATATTCAGGTAACCAACCTTTTTCATCGTAGCCATGCAGCCTGTCGGCATGTACAATAAGTTTTTTTTTAAATACTACATTGAAATACAATCGCGCATATAAATAAACTTATAAAGAAAATGGAAGATGTTCCTATCATTTGACATGCAATATAGAGATTAATAAATTATAAATTTAATTAAATATTATCTTTTTAATAAAATGGTGTAAAATATGAATATGTTAAACTTATGCAGTTTCATACAGGAGTATTGATGCTGATGGTGGGTGTACATTTTTTAATCAAGGAAATAAATGCAAATAAGTAATGCATTTTCTTTTTATATAAAAGACTAAATGTAAATGTTTTTTTGAACATAAACCAACAAATAAAATTAAATGATTTGGCGTTATCTCATAAAATACTTACCCTCTGCTTTTAAGAATGGCGATTGGATCCGATTTAAACCCTGGAATGAAGGTAGGAAAAACGATTCATAACCGATTGAACAATTTTTGGCATTCCATAGATCAAAGAAGTGCCGATCAATGTTTTATGAGACAGGAGATAAACACCGCAGGATTATATAATTCCAAATAGATGAAGAGGTGTAGGAGGAGTTCAGCCTCAGTCGGATCTTTTACGTTCGGTGAGTAATGACTTGTCAATTAAAATCGGATGACTTATAACATTCGTATAGGACCACTGACTTTTTTATAATGAAATTATTTAGTTAGCGCTTGGCCCTCATGCATCGTAACTAATTCCGCCTCCGGTGGTTTGCCTCGAATAAAGAAATTTAATTTAACATTGACTAGGCCATCTCACGGATTAGACAAAATGGCAACGCACTTCTTTTCCTCTTAGTATCAAAGCTTTAAAATCAAATGAATGTACATTACTAAAGGATCTTTAATTTGCAAAAAAAAAAAAATTATTAGTATGGAACTATTCTAACAATCTTTCAACCATAATTAAAATACATAAAACGTAATTAAATTTTGTGTACGTGGACTGTGTGCATAAACTAAAATGCTGATATGATCTCTATTTGTTGTAATACATTGACAGCAAAAGTAATTAACATGTTATTTTTTTTCTAGTCATAAAGGAAGGCTTAACTAGAATTAGTAGTGTCGAGGACGAAGAATCGGAACCACTTTACAATACATTTCCCCCTTTATTGAAAATTAAAAATCCTTGGACTTTGTCAGGTTTCGAACTCAGAACCGCTATAACGAGTCTGCACTAGTTGGTGAGGGTTTTAATTTGACTAAGGCAAGACAACTCCGAAATGAAAGATGTGAACAGTGACTAGGAACACGTGGTCTGACAGGCCTAAGAAAAATACGAAAATACGAAACTACCTACGTTCATACCACACTGACGTCAAAACGAAATGTTTAAAAAAATATGTTGATTAACTTTGAAGTTTAAATAAATATCGATTAGTCACCCAATAGAGCATCTTAACACTTGAAGTACAAGTAATAAAATATAACAGATGTAGTTTTACTATTCATTTTTTTTAAACAAATCTATTATTTAAACAAGTTCTTTTTGATATCAATCGCCTCAATGTCAAATGTTGACTATAAATAATCTAAATTTATCACCACCCAATGTAAACAGCAAAAGGAGGATCATTCTAAACCTGTTCAGAAAACGTCTTACGCGGTTGGCACTCAAACACTTACTTTTATGTCTGGGATGCACAGAAACGTTGTTTGATGTATGGCACTCTCAACACGACACGCAAGAATGGCACAAGAACACAGAAGACTTTGAACCCTGAAGATGGTCTCAATAAAGATCGAAACGTTGGCATGATAAGAAAATGTTTTTCTGAAACCTACATCAAACCATACCGCATCTCACGACATCGGAATAATTATCCATTAACGGTCACTAATCCGTCATAAATGATTATAATTTTGTTATTTTAGCATTACTTTAATTATGATTTAATATAAGTCAGTTATTTGATGTGTTAATTTTAGAATGTCATTGTGTTGGCTACATATAGGGATCTAGTAGGAATTCGACCCAATATGGGAATTTTGTTCTATTACCACAGAGAATCTTTGGATTCCCTGCTCCAATTTTTGAAAAACAAAATTTGTACATAAAAATTGAATATATTTTATTGACTATTTTATTCAATATAATTAGTAGTGGGAGGTGATTAGTGACCGTTAATCAATAATTACTCAGAGATCGTGAGATACGGTCTAGTGTGATGTAGGATCTGAATCCTGAATCCTTCTTTTCTGGAAAATAAAATTTCTTTATTGTGTTTGTTTTCATCACACCAGTGAATAGAAGTAGCGTGAAATAGAAATGTGGAGGGCCGATGGAAGATTATTGAGAACCCCATAGACTCTCAATTACATTAGTAATGAAATGATAATAAAGAGGGATGTAGATATGTTGAGGACCACAAACAATACTTCAAAGAATTGTGTGTGAATAATGTGAAACGGTGCTGAAATCATGGGGATGTTAGCCTGTGTTCTACTATCGGCTGAGGTACGGATAAGATTAAGGTCTAACTAAAACAAGAAACAATAGTTTATTAAGGTTATGAATAAACCAACATCAAAGACCTGTATTTTGCAATTGGATGCATCGCATGAGCCATGCATATAAGGCGCCGTAAACACCAGAGAAGGCTATGCAAAGTACTACTACTGATAGTCCTATCATTTATTGGGTGTTGTGCATGGATGATACCAACCACTTAACAACAATTTTTCGAAATTAGTTTAAATTAAAATAACCAGCCAATAATTCATAACAACTACAGCCGTGTGTACTACTGTTCACCACACCACTTAGCCACGGTGCGGCGGTGTTTTTATAAAAACATTTAGGGCATACGACGATGGAACTAAATTATTGAGGAATGCATGAAATATGTAAAAATATACATTTTATATCAAATAAGTTTACATGTGAAAAAAAACTTCAAGACGTGTATGAAGGGGAAGAAATATGATTTTTTATGCATAATTTATTTTATTTACTGCTATCTGTACAAAATTCACGTCAGACCAAAAAGAGAGAGAAACCTATTTTTTTTTCTTTTACGGAGGGTACTTGTTTCAATTGAGAGGCTGTGTCAGAAGTGTCCGTTTGAAGAGGTGTGTAATAGCAAACCGGTGCTGATGTTTCAGACGAGTGCTGCATAGTTGGAGTAGAATTTTCTTTGATGAGCGACTGATTCATTGTTGGTCTGTGTTTAACTTGGGGGAATATGTAAAAACATGAACTTTCCTTCTCTGCCGATCACACTAATACAATACTTTTCAACTATGCAGACTTGACAGGTCCGTCATTTTGCCTTTCATCGAGGAATTCAAGCTGCTCGAACTTTTCAAAAATTCAGTAGCCTTCAGCCATAACTTCACAGGTTGATTTGTGTTTGTAAATTTATCGTATATTTTATCAGTCGTTTTTCGCATCGAAAACGTTTTATTTATTTTTTTTATAAACAGTATTCCTATTTATTTTAAAGTTTTTCTGTAATTGCCACAGTCTGCAGTTTATTTATATTTATTTAGAGATCGTAAGATGCGAACCGGTGTGACGTAGGTTCAGGAAAACATTTTATTTATCTTGCCAACGTTTCGATCTTTGTTGAGATCATCTTCAGGGCCTGGGATTTATGAATTTATCCTCTCAACATGGAGATTTCAACATTTTCGTCCTTTCTGTTTTAATATTTACTTTTCAAAAAAGGACATATTTAAAGTTAAGCTCAAAATTCTATAATAAATAATTAGGATAGTTTTGATACAATTTAGTATGTCAGTTAATGATTTTTTCATCCCTTTGATAGATTTGATCATTTTAATTAATTACACCCAAAAAGCGTTTACTATATTGATAACTGAAATTCAACATTGAAACGTAGATTCACCTATACTGAAAAAAATTAAATATAAAAAGTGTTATGTACCTTATATTGAAAGTAAATTGAATTAAAATAACTTATCAAGGCACATGGTCAGCATAAAAATTATAGGTTATAGTATAAAAATTTCATAATTAAAGAAATGCCGGTTTGTTATTTCTTTGTACAATTATAATATTTTACATTTGTTGTATTTTAATTGATATATTTCGTATAAACGTTACATAAATTGTGTTCTTTTGTGCTGCTTTTTAAGCTTCTCCAATTTACCCATAAAAAATCCGACCATCTGAAGTTTGCACAAAACATGGCCGTTAAAATGGATATTTTCTCATGTTTGTTAGTCACAGACCCTAAGATAGGACTCATTTTGTATGAAATTTTATGGTAAATAATTAGGTTTTTTTAAAAGGTTTGCGTAGCTTCAGTAATTGTGCAATAAATTCAAAAATTCTGGAATATGTCAATTTTTACACTTTTCCTGAAAATTTTCATTTAAGCTGGGGAGGCAGTCAGTCGTCCTTTAACGGACGGAAATTTTCAATAGGCTTTCAATTACTCACCTTCCATTTTGCCCAATTTTTCAACCGTTTTCCATTTATTGACGATTTTTTGGCTAAAAACCTGGTTTTTTACATGCTCATGGACAAAACCTTTCTCCATTTTACCATGGCAAACTGCCGTACAATACCTATGAAATGAGAAGGGAAAGTTGAATTTCCTTGATAAGGCAGCAAGTGATTATTGACAGGAGAAGCATTCCCCGTCCCGAAAATAGAAAAGGTCAAATAAGAAAAGATGAGAATTGTCCCATCTTTGGTAACATTTTAGAAACGTTGTAGAGCGTAAAATGTGCGAAAACATGACGGTTCAAAATGTATTATTCTTTAATAACGGGAGAGAAAATGATCGATTTCGACGGATGGTCCAACTTTTTTTAAATTAATTGTTTGTCGTTGGGTCAATGTGGAAGACTACTGGTTTCCGTTGGTTACAAGGAGTTCACTACGATGTTTCATTTTTATCCTTCTGACGTTGTACCCTCTCTTATTCAATCTCCAACCCTCTTGGGATCAGAAATACGAGGTTGAGAGATTTTTATTTTTATTGCGTTTATGTTTACTATGTTGTACAACAATATTATTAATACATTTTCTAAAATACCGAAGCAGGAATAAAACTAGTAAAATAAATCCCCCTACTTTTGATATAACACAAAAATACAATATTTCATAACACATAATCCACCAGCGTTACGCTGTCAGCTGTTTCAAAGCCATCTTAATATGCAGAATCAACTGAACATTAGAGATGTTACGATTTCATAAAATTAATCAAGAATAATTAAGTTAACTTCTGGATTAAAATGCGTTAGTATCCGATGGGCATTTGGCATATTTGCTCATATTTATCCGGTGTTCCATATAGATTTTGTTTTTTTAAATTTTTCATATTCTGGTAGAAATTAAATAATCTATTCTGATCACGTGATTGTGCGAAATGTTCTTTGAACAAGGTCAATATAGTGTTTTAATGTTCCTAAATAAACGTATTTCCTTATTTGTACCTTTCTATTTGAAACGACCGCAGACGACAAGGGGTCACGGTTGGACACATGAGGCGCCACGTGGTGACCTTTGCCGGGGCGGAACTTTAGGACGGATGATTTCTGCCGAACCCAAAAAAAGCCTTCAACATGCATTGTAATTAACGTCAAGGAAATGTTTCTGGCCGTTTTACCGAAAAACAAACAACCCCCGGCTGACGAAAAAAAATGATGCGTGTGTTTTCCGTCCCCTTTTAATGAAAGAGCTCCGACTAATAACAGGCTTTTCACCTGAACTCACAAAGCACCTGACATAATTTTATTTTTCAGTTTCTCTTTTATTTAGTTAAAAAATGGAATTCTGACCCCGTTAACTGGTCTATTGAATTGTTTATGTGTGTATGTCTTCGGAACCTTCACATTCCACCAGTTTTGAAGATCTCATAAAACTTCATCACAGTTTCTATCTCTAATTAAAATATTTCACCATTTGTTGAATTACGTGTATTTACATTAATGGTAGGACGCGGTACTGGATTTAATTTCTGGCAAGTTTACAACAGGTAAGACGTAAATTGCCGTGCTACATAACCACAAAATTTCCACAAAATGGGTTAATCATCATCAACATTACCAAAACGATTAACAGCCAATTATGACAAATACAATTATGTATAATATGATAAACTAAATTTAAAAAAATTCAGAATTAATAATAATTCATTAAATTTTTAAGTTCCATAGGCACGAAAAATTGACAATTTGTCAACGACGTCATTCCAGTTCTACGCTCAATGGCCATTAAGACAGTTGTATCAAAGGAATGTTGGAGTAAATATTTTGAAAATTATCATGATACTTATACATCCTTACTTGTTAACTGTTATAATTTAACTTTAATTGTTGCTCCATTTAAAAAAAGATTTAATAATACCAATCAACATCCGTGATAGTCAAATCGATAGGTAATATTTCCATTCCCATTTTCATTTTGAAAAATCAACAATTATTATGTAGTCTTTTTTAACAAATGATACCTTATAAACGTTTTATATAATGTATAAAATTATTATTTTATGTTTCGATTTATATTAATTTATGCTTGCTTTCTTGATAATGCTGTGATAAGAAAAAAATGTCGTTTGATATACGATCCATAGTATACATATTATATACAGAATTAAGTACATATGTATATTTATTTGAAAGCATACATAGTACATAGCTTTGTACTTCACATTCTTTGTCGGTTTGCCCATCTCTCTCTCTCTCTCTCTCTCTCTCTCTCTCTCTCTCTCTCTTCTGCTGA
>CM077105.1:30201675-30220013 GCA_039619505.1 Cimex hemipterus | reverse complement strand
TATATTATATATTCCGTCAAAGTATTTCTACTCACTCAAAGTGTTTATCTTCTGTGTAATTGTGCCATGTCGTGTTGAGAGTGCCAGTGAGATTTTACTGTTTCATGTTTATATATGTTGGATTTTGAAGTGGTGGGGAAGGAAGTGGGTACAAGAGACAATTTTGTATAAGTTGTCGGTTTGAAAAGTTAATGGCACGAGAGGGATTCGAACCCACGACCTTCGGCTGGATACACCGCTGCTCTACCACCTGAGCTATCGTGGCATTCCACCTCGGTGGTGGTCGCCACCTTGATCCACTCGGACATCAACATTAATTTACATGAAACCTAAAGTTGTACCCAACGCATTTTTAAAAATTTAATGTGTCATTCGGTTTGAGTGTTAGTTCACGAGCTGTTTATTTCTTCTTTCATTCAATTAAATAAATATTCGAAGAGTTCGCAGTGCTCACGCACTTTTATTAATATGCGATAATCCTAAAAGGGCCCAAATAAATTCAATAAAAGTTACAATTCTATTTTTCTCAATGGTTTAGGAACAAGTATATTGAAACAAATTGAACGTTTGTGACAGAAGTCAAGAACGGCACATTCAACAGTGGACAGCTTTACTATGAGATTGGAAAATCGAAAAAATGCAATCCGTTCTGCACGATGTGACATAGCTGTAAACTGGTTATGGAGGTTTAAACAGCTCTCCCAACTCAATGGAAAATTTTCATTTCATCCATGCTAAAAGTTTTTATCATATAGGTTTGCAAAGAAACATAAGTGTTCTTAAAAGAAAATTAAAATTCCATCCCTGATTTCATGTTGTATCCATGGATTCTTTAGGTTTTAGAACTTGAATATAAATTGGTAATCATAAAGGGTAATTACAACAATGGGTCGGCATATTGTCTTTATTTTCTGGGTTTTGTTTTACCCTGTTCTCAAGCTTTTTCCTCCAAGGTTGAGGAGCTGATTCTTTCTTTTGCTGAGAAGAATTAGATTATTTCATCTAAAATATTTCTTCCAACCTCGGCCTTACCGAATTGAAATTGACACACAGACTTAATTTACTGGAACGTCTCAGAGCTTATGTTTAATAAACTGATGTACACTTATATACAATTACTATTCTTAAACATTAATAAAAATAAATAAATCTAATGTGGCGCTAATGAGATATTTGTTACACTAGTTGTAAATTAGGCCATTCTAACCTTTCTAAACATAAATTATCCATCTCATTATTGCCCCCCAAGTGTTGTATTTATCGAATGTAAATCTTTTCAAGGTGTGAACCAAATATAATTGGGTCGGCCTTCGTGCCCTTCCGCGACTCCATGTTTTCTGAGTGCGTTATAAATTAAAAGAGTAGTTACCGGCATCTTTTATGTCTGAGGCTTCCACGACGGGCTCTTTATTACCGAAGACAAATCGGCGTATCCGAGAGAAGCCCCGGTCAGACTAATAAGCAAGTTTCCCAATGGTTTTTACCTAGATTTTTACGGCGGGTAAACATGTAAAAAGTAATGGACCGGGAAGGATGGATGGACCTTTTACCGGGAGAACGATTTCTAAGAGAAGCATTTGGACGGTTTAATACATTTGCGTATTTTTTCAGGTTGCCTCAATGTTTGCATTTAAATTTTACCTAAATTGCACCACAAATACGTATATAATGGAAACCAAAGCAGGAAATAGTTTATATTACAAAATATAGACAGATTGATATGTTGGTTTTATCTGCAAATGAATTCTATGAAATATTCATTCAGTATTCATTTTAAACGGATGTTCTAAAAATACGCATATATTAAAATGAATGCGCAATCATAAATTAATTTCTCACTGGTTGGACCATAAAATGAGTCTTTGGTGATCTTCCTTCATATGTTCTTTATTCTGTGAATTTTCTTATTGACAGTGCAATATAAAAATGAACTTAGTGCGGATTTCTGATTTTTATTCAATTTGCATTGAGCGATTCATCCTTTAAGGTAAGACTTATCGATCACACTTTTGTACTGTGATTTGGCTCACGTGCGGTCTCAATGAAAAAACAAAACAATTTAATTGTTAGTAACAAGCTTTCAACCCATTTGAAGATCATTACGAAAGCAAAAAATCGTACTTATATCTACAAATTCACATCATTAAGTATTGTAGTAACAATTGCTAAGAACGACTCGCAACATTGCAAAAGGGATAAAAAATTCAAATTATGATCGTCTCCTCTCTCAACTTTCCATCTCTTCAGCTACAGCTGTGCACCTTATGGTGGAATTTCGGGGGAACAAGAAAAACGTCCAAAAATAGTAATGTATCAGATTTATTTTTGGCATTCCCTGAATGTCTTAACGCGCTATCCGGGTCCTATCCTGGCTTTATCCCTCCTACCACAGGAAATATTTCCTAGGCAACTTTTTTTTACCAATCCATAAATTCTTGTCCACCTCATTATATTCCTCCCCTTTTATATTTTTCAATTCGAATCTACTATTTACTATCTTAACACCCGCTCAACTCCCAATAATCCTACCTTTCTCGTCAAAAAAACCTCCACATTTGAATGATCCTTCCTAGCTCGAGACACAAATCTCCGAAATTCCCTTTAAAATCTTTACCCTTCTATAAAAACCTTAACTCTTTTAAATCCCTCTTAACACACACCTCATCGTACTCCAAACAGAGCCGATATAGTTGACAATATTATTAGGTCCTACTACTAGTTATTGCTACATAGGATAGTTTGTTGCTACCATTTGCTTAATATTTAAGTTTTGAGTTGTGATTATGATCGCACAAGAGAGTTTTTTCTACGAAGATTCGTAACAGTCGAGGTCATACCAGCCCTGAGGGTGCCGGTCTTTTTGAAAAAAGCCCATTTCTAATATGTCAGATTCGAATGCAGGGCCGCTGGATTCGAACGCGAGACCTAATCTATCAACGCTTAAACCGTTGGGGCCACTGACACCCCCAAAACACTATTCTTTATTGTTGCTACTTTTTCATAAATGATTCTTATTGTTACAATTATTTATACTTTTTATATTTTGTATAATGTTTTTTATGTCAATTTGATTTACTAAATGATAACGTTAATTATTGCTAGTGCTTGGTTTATAAAACTATTTGTTACCTTATTGTTATGATTAGGGGACGCTAGTACAAAAATAAAGCATTCTCTGTCTCACTCTCTCTCTCTCTCTCTCTCTGCCTCTCTCTCTCACTCTCTCTCTCACTCACTCACTCTCACTCTCTCTCACTCTCTTTCTCTCTCTCTCACTCGCTCTCACTCACTCACTCACTCACTCTTTCACTCTTTCACTCTTTCACTCTTTCACTCTTTCACTCTTTCACTCTTTCACTCTTTCACTCTTTCACTCTCTCACACTCTCACTCTCTCTCTCACTCACTCTCATTCTCTCTCACTCTCTCACTCTCTTTCTCCCTCTCTCTCTCACTCTCTTTCTCTCTCTCACTCGCTCTCATTCACTCTCACTCTCTCTCTCACTCACTCACTCTCACTCTCTCTTTCTCTCTTCCTCTCAAAGACACACACATACACACACACATTGAAAATTCAAAAATAACAGGCAAGTCGAGTATGTTACCATAACATAAGAAGTGAAAATCTATTTGGACAGATATTATAATTATCGTTTTAATATTTTCAACCGTAAGAATTTTGTCGACTTATGATAAATATTTTGAGTTTAATCGATTCATACTGTAATTCTGTATTATTTGCTTAAGCACGCAAAAATATGATCTTAACAAACTTAGGGCTTATTGATAAGCCTATTGATCCACAGCACGTTATATTTTATTTTAAATTGAATAACTAAACAAACTTACAGATGATTTCCGCCTTTCGTGTGTGATATATTTATTCCAATTGAATTTGTATGCGTTCGAAAGGGGCCCGAGATTAAAGTGAAATAAACTGTCGTTTGACACGATCGCTAACGTGAGTCCGGGTTGCGGCGGTTGTTTACAGATTGCATATATTAGTAACAACGTCAGAATATAGTAAGATATCTGATCTGAATCCGTTAATGGATTCTTGTGTGAAACGGTCTTTTCTCGCAGTGATGTGGAGAAACGTCGTTTGCCATTTTGTCGACCCGACCTCCCGATGAAAGAGTCAATCCAATTTAAATTTTAGAACAGGACTAAAGAAACGGACCATTGCCGTAACTGTGGAAAAGCGTTTACGCCTTTTCAACCGGAATGCTTGAGCCCAGAGTTTAAATAATTGTCGGAGAAGAGCAACGATGTTGCCCCCGAGGGGGGCGTTTGGGATTTGTGGGGCTCCTTTAATCCAATGACCGGTAATTATTTATAAGATCGACTTTCGGCATCATAAAAGCGAGACGGGCAGCAGTAAATCCGTCTTCTCAAAAATTGACGCCCCCTTCGGCCATTCTGAATAATGGCAAAGGGGCCACGAAAATCTTAAATTGCCCATTTCCACTCTCCAGTTTTGCGACGCGAGTGAATGATAGAAAAGACAATCGGGTTTTAGGGATTCCCAATTTGAAACGGTTGAAATTATTTATACACAGTTATGATACATAAGACCATTCACTATTGACACAGATTGCATAATGAACTTTCAAAGAAACGGCAATATCCAAAAAAAATTACTTTAAAAATTAAGAAATAACAAGATTGTTGTTCAGAAATATCTGCAATAAGTGGCAATGAACTATTACGGACGTGAGATCACCAATTTTAACTAAACTCTTTTTGATAATTAAAGATATATTATATAAGGTATATAAAAACTTACACAAACCAAACAAACCTTATATTATGACGTTAGTGCTATTAGTTTAGTTCTAAACATCATTTAATTCTGTTAAAAACAAATTTTATAGTAAATAAAAATTAATGTTAGAAGTTATTATAAAAAATTGTAAAACTAGTTACATTTTTCTAAAATGTGAATTTATGTTTTTGTTGAGCACCTCAGTTATTGATAGATTTTTTTGCTTAGGGCAGAAATAATATTTAATATTGTATTTATGAAATAATATTAAAAAAATATAATAACAAAAAATGACAGCAATTAATTGTTCAACAACAATCAAGTCATCTCCCTCTCCCTCTCTCTCACTCTCTCAAAAATTTCCCAAAAAAAAACAGTGAAGATTTTGTTGGATTGTTATTGTCTTTATCACTTAATCTAAATACCTAACCTAAACAAAATATTCTGTTTTCAACGTTCAACATATTTACGCTACATTTAAATAATTATCAGAGGTGCATTTCTAACTGTATCGACCACCGGGGATTAAGAAATTGGACCAGCGACTCCTGCCAAAATCTATCTTTTCGTGAGAGAAAATTGATAGTGAAGGGGTTTACAGAGTGCATAATTCCAAATTGTTTTTTTTTTTTTGACGAAAAGCTTTATTTTGGAACTCTTTACTTCCACGATCTTTAGGTTTTGCAACATTTATATATCTTATCTCAATGAATGTAATGATGCCTGTCAGTATTTTAAATTAAATATTTTAAATTAAAAATCTACTGACATACAAAAAGTTTTGAATTCATGCAAATATAGGGAAAAAATATTTTCTAAAACTGCTGTAAATATATTTTTCACCTTCTATTTTCTTTAAAAACGGTGATCCCTCTCTGTAATCTCCTGAAAATAATGGTAAGAAACATATTATACATGTGACATATTTCCGCCGCTTTGGCGTTTCTTTTGAGAATCATTTGAATCTAAAACATTGTTCAGTTTTTGTTACGGAATGAGTCAGATTTACAAACATTTTTTTTTAAATTTCTTTATATCTTTAAAAATATTTTCCCTGCTGTTGAGCTTATCCTCGCCTGGAAAGCTGGAGGGCGGAGAAATGGATGGATTTTACCATTAAGGCCCTGTGAAAAAAAGAGAGAGAGAGTGAGAGGAAGGGCGACGAAGTGAGGTGACCGCCTGTTGATAAAAATATGTTTTACTGGCAAACTGTTGGGAGTGGACGATCCGCCATGAGCAAACAAGTAGTTGAGGATGGAAGTCTCATCCTGACCTGACGGAAGAGATTTATTATACAGGCCCCCCTCTTCATCTGAAACGACCAGATAAAAGCTTCACGCTCGTAAGCCCCGTTTCACGCGTTTTATCCCATTAGCTTACATTGTTAAAATGAGTGCTGTGAAACATTTCTACTCGAAAATACTGTTTTTTTCCCTTTTTTAATTGAATGTCCTTAACAGTTTTCCAAGCGATAAGAAACAAAAGAATCGATGGTTTATTGAATTTACAATGGTAAGATTAAACTTCAACATAATTTCGGTATGTAGAATTATAAAATGGAATACTAAAGCTAAAAAGAGCTGCCTATTAAATAAGCTAAAAGTACTTATTAAATAATTTTGTTTTACAAAGATCTACATTTCTACTATGAAAATAGTTTTCAAGAATAACGTAGGATGTTTCTAATTTTTATTTAGTTTTAATTTTTCAAACAGATTGTAAAAAAGGCGTATATATATGTTCTTATACAAAATATATTTTATCTATACTAATATATCCATTATATTCAGTGGTCTATCGAACAAATTACATATTGCAATTAATTAATATTTTTATGTAAGGTTTTGGTCGAAATGAAAAAGCTAGTGCCACGAGGGGATTCGAACCCACCCCTTCGGCTAAATATACAATTGCTCTACCACTTGAACTATCGTGACTTCGATCCACTCGGACACACATTCGAGTACAAAGGGTTCTAGAAGGTTAGAATTGCACTATATTAAGCAAAACACTATTTTTACGTGAAGTCATGATATGAGCAGATAATAAATTATACTTAGCACTTTCACAAACTGATGATTGGAACAACAACATTTTATAAATATTAACATAATACAATGGGCAAGAAGAAAGGGGACACCATTTTTTTTTTGTAAATACCTGCAAGGGTTATAATTTGTATTTTTGTTTTTTAAATGAAAGGGAAAAATTAATCTGGGTAAAACAATTTTATCACAATATTTCTATGGAAACGATGAAGAAAATATTCAATTCCAATTACAGAGTATTTCATTTTCTTGCGTTAATCACCAGCATTCGAAGCATCAATTTTACTAGGCTTTGAGTAGCGCTGTGAAATATTTCGTACTCCTCTAACAGCATTATTGTTATTTCCTGCTGATCCTCTGGGTCACTGGGCGACCTTTTACCACATTTGACATCTCATTCGATTAGGGTTTGGTCGGGACAATCCGCTGACAACTCGAAAGATTGAATTGAAATAGTCATCAACATTCTATACTTTTGTGGCTTTCCCTTGTCTTGCATACAAATCAAATCGTCGTCAATTAGTCACATATAAGTAAAGCCTCTTTTGACAACACATCTTTAAAGTATCGCACAGCTATTGAGAGATCAATCGATGAAGAATTAAGTGTTTCCATCTTCCAAAGAAATGCCTGCCTATTAACGAGATGTATTGCCCTCTTGTTCTGTGTGAGAAGTTCTCGACCAGTGAAAGGCCTTCTCGCATGTAACCTATCTTCTGAATGTCTTCCCCTTACATTGTACTTGGTAATGTAATTAACATTGTAGAAATCTATCGAAACAATGAGATACGATGCCGACCCGATACATGTCTTCCTGATTAAACTCCCGTATCTTGGTAGCGATGGAAGACCCTTCGTACAGTTATCATGGGAATGGCAACCGCCCTGTCCACAGCTTGAGTTTGTCCATCTTCCAACAATGCACAATTGTAGCCAAAAATGTATTATTTAAAATCAAATTTGAATCTTAAACACGGTACAACTTAAAAGAATCAAACTACAGGAATGTCATAAAGAAGCTATCCATAAAAACCAACAAAGAGAATAATCTGTCTTTTATTTACTTCTAATCTTTTAAAACTAACCAAATATGAGATAATCAATGGACAAGTCTAACAGATTAAAATTTATCAAAATTTAAGGGTGTCCACTTTTTTGCCTTTCTAAGAATATATGAAAATTCCACTGTATAATTAATATATACGTATAAATAAAGCGTTTTACTATATGTTGTCTAAATTACGACTTTTTTAAATCAGCATTGCTTAAATTAGTATAAAATAGAGAAGCCATAAACTTAAAAAGGTAGATCATGTTTAATATTTCCAATAATTGTATAATAGTCGAACTCCCTCTGAAACATCAGTTATGTTCAGTCGATGTCCTTATTGCCTGCATTTCCGCTTTCCCATTAACCCGGGCTCTCTGTTTCCGCACCATGAGAACTTTCATCATGTCCAGTATATATTCAAATTGCTCCACGGGTATTATTAATAGCGTTGGAGTTAGCCAACTGTAGTTAAATTTTAATTGTCCTGACCGTTCATAGTAATAAGGGAGTTAAGTTAAATTGGAATTGTTGTGCAGTCCAATCATAGATTTTTTTTTTTGTACGTATCATACTTAGAATAGTTTCTTTATTGCGCAAATCATGAAGGAAAATCTGAAATTACAAAATAACTAATATTTGACCAGGTAAAACAGGTGAGATTTTTTTGTTTGTTCCTGATGAAGGCGAGATCGCGTGTTGTCTCTGTTTGTAGAGTGCCGGTCTGATCATTGTAGTCATTCAATGCCTCATTTTGACTCTTTCCTCATTAGCAGACTCCCTTTGTGAAAGCTCGTGTTTAAACCGAAAGGGCAACAACATATGCCGTCATTACGCGGCCACAAACCAACCAAATACACGAAATAAGAGAACCTTTTGTTAAATTGAAAGTTTATCTCCACCAGACACGACTACGAAACTGTTCGAACACATGTCACGAATAATTTTGTACACTGTAATTTTTGAGTTATCGGATTCTATTCACTACTTTTCAGGCTTGGGAATACAGTTAAATCCCGATATTTCATAAGAAAGTACTTGCCCATTGAAAAAATTTCGTTAAATTGTATAAAATCGGTACTTTTCAATATTGTCGGTGTAACGCCTTAAAGGTATACCTAACGTCTTATACTTAATATTTTACCGTTGAAAGCCCACTTAAACGTGGGAGTAATAAAGATTTTCTTATGATGCTAGATCGAGCAAAGAGTCTATTATGGCCAGTGGTGAGTTTTTCTAGGATTTACCACCGGATGTGACAAAGTCAAGGTAAACCACATTCCGTACTGCAATGAATCGACAAAGTATGGATAAAGGTAACGGTAGTTTACTGCTTCAGAACTTGCGGTTCCCTAAAGTAAGATAAGACAGAACCGGAACATGAAATTCAAGCCCTCATCGGATATCATCTTTTGACTCAATATAAAGAAATTCCCGTCACATTTCCGGCCTTCGTTAGTTTTAACGACGCTGCAGTTTCTGGAATGCTAGACGACAATGAAGTTTTAACTGAAACAGACGACGTGAGGCTGAAGCAGACGAAGAGACCTAAGATAAACTGATTATTCGGAGTTCGTGAGATGAGATCTTGTGTGAAGTAGGTTTTAGAGAAACTTTGCCAACGTTTCGATCTTTATAGAGATCATCTTCAGAGTTTAGTATTTATCAACACGAATTTATACAATGCTAGAAAAATATTTCTATCAGTATATAAATTCATCCTTATTTAAATGTAAAATTTTCTAGCATTGCATAAATATTTATTTTCACATCCCAACTATTTTTGTACAATTTAACCGATGTTTATAAATCTCAGGCCCTGAAGATGATCTGAATAAAGATCGAAACGTTGGAACGACAAAGAAAAAGTTTTCTAAAACCTACGTCTTATCAGACCGCACTTCACCATCTCCAAATAATCATCAATTAACGGTCACTAAGCACCACAGACGTAAGAAAAACATCGGAGTACCAGTCCAAAAGACACCAATAATAATATTAATAATTCAATAATAATCTAACAATAATTCTGAAATGATTATCATTAGCAAAAAATGGTTTTATATAAATCCTAAATGAATTTGAGCCATCTTGTTACAAAAAGCCTCTCAGACGAATTCCGTCGGGTGTAACTCAGAAAAGTTCCATCCTATCAAAATTTTCCACTCAGTAAAAGTGACATAAAATAAGCTCTAGAATCGAATTTTACAATAAAAATACGGCACTCTCATTTAAAAGAACAAAGCTAGTGTCATTTCCCAGCTAGGTGGGAAAGGTATGTTAAATCTTGTACTTCGCGAAACCTGGCCAAAATGAAATTGTGGTTTGTATAAGACCATTTTCATAAATAATTTTTTTATTTACAAACATACATATATAAAATACCTTCACAAATTAAAACTTTCGATAAGACGATTTTTCATTTTGTAACCCGATATACCATAATCTCGATATAGTACACATATATATAATAAAGTCGATATATCGTACTTATCTTTTGACCACTTGAAGATAGGTTATATAGCGTTTTAACTTACAAACGGCAATACACTTCATTTATGCTTCTTTTGTGATACAATTCTTTAGATAAAATTCGTGCTATTTGCCATAAATATTTGTACATACAAATAGCAGGCTGAATTGTATGAAGAATATCAAATTACACTTAAAAATTGGGGATTAAATTTGTTCGTCATTATTCAACATGTACTCCAAAAACAGTATTGTCTTTCCTTTCATTACAGCAAAGTAAAGATTTATTATTACATTGTTGTCTAATGTATAACTGACTCTCTTCCCTTTTTTCTCTTTCCCTTTCCCTTGTAACTGTTATTTCTTCCTTCCCTTTACGTTTGTCGGTTTGACTTTTTTTCTCATACTCTCATACTCATACTCCTTTCTCATACTTTCTCATACTCCCTCCTTATTAACCAGGACTTTATTTATCTCAAGCTTCTTCTCCCATCTTTATCCAACAACTTACTTTTTTCTATATGCTCTGAGTTTGGATTTTTATTTTGTTGAACTTCTATTGTTATTGACCCTAATCTGTTTTTTTACTTTTACTCTTCCTCTGGACCAACATTTCCTGAATGAACTTTGTTATATTTCATAACATAGCGGTTGTAAAATGAATAGACGTGAATAATGGGTTTTTATTTTTAAAGGAGTGAGATAGAAAAACGAGGGTAGGGTTTTGTGTAGAGATTAGTGACCGTTAATCGATAATTATTAAGGAATTAGATTCAGTAGAGAGCACTCTCAACACGACACGCAAGAATGGCACAATTACACAGAAGACAAACATTTTGAGCCCTGAAGATGACCTCAATAAAGATCGAAACGTTGGCACGATAAAGAAAATGTATTTCTGCAACCTACATCATACCAGACCGCATATCACGATATACGAATAATTAACTTAATTTTACAGAAAAATATGAATCAATTGACAATACTAATGCTATACGTTGTTGTAATAGAAATCTTCAATATTATAATAACAATCCAATTAACGTGTAAATTCAATTCAAATTCCAAAGTCAATAACTCTATAATCAACTTAGTTTATAAAACGAAAACAGTGCTCAATATTTTATTGGCATGTATGGATGTTAATAATTACAAAATACGTACGTGACCATATATAAAATAGTTTGTTTATTAAGAAGAATAACAGTTTCAATTTTTTTTCTGGCACCGTAGCAAAGTGCGAAATAAATTCTGTACAAATTGGAAAATAGCCTGCCTGTAATCCTTGAAATTATTTCACGACTTTTCAGACCAGAGAGACGGGGACAGTTTACGCCGCAGATAAAAATTCCCCGCGTGAAACGTCAGTCAAACGGATTTTCCGGCGAGTTTGTATTTTTTTCAACTGAGGCTTTACCTTCGAAAAGTTAAAAATAGCACGATCCCGTTGATTTTCAACATTGGTTCATCGGGACTATTTTACAATAATTTAACCACCCGGGCTGAATTAAATTTTCGCTGTTAATGATAATGAGAAATATAGGGAATATTACATGTCAGAATTGAGTTGGATAAACAAGTGCCAAACACACTGCCTAACTTCGCGGTCCTGTTCACGATTTCGTTCTGGAAACTTTAGTAATAAATTTAAATAAAAACACCGTACTGGGTTCGCATATAAGTAAAATTAGTTAACATTTTTGTTTAGTAATTTTTTAAAATCTGTTTATATTAACAATTTTTTAGATTGTATTTTTGTAAAGGCAAATCGTAAATTTTTGAAATATAGATTCAATGTTAATTTTATTCTACGTACATAGAAAAAAAATTATTACGTGCGTATCGTAAGAATGAGGAGTGGGCATTAGCGGGATATCGCTACCTTATATGTATTTAAGTAAAAATATTTCCTTAGGTATGTGTTGTATGAAAGAATAATACGAAATACATTTATTAGTGAAATTAGTGTGATAGTTGTAATAGTCTATTGGTCATTTGTGTAGATGGTGTTTTAGCTACTATCGGAATATAAAGTAGCATTGTAGCCCACAATGTATTCTAAAAATAAAAAAAGGGTTGGGGATATGTAAATACAACATAAATGAAATGTAATTTTGTTGTAATAAAGCATGTAGTACATATACCACAAAAGCACGAGGTTTTCGCAGGAAAAAATGACCCATTTTGGATGCATATTTTCTTAGCAATTAAAGGCATCAACTTGAGCTGTGGTGCCCGAAAATAGTAACTGGTTCAACGACCTATAGTAATTGATAGAAAATTGTAAGAAATTTTCCATTGGTTACCTTCTACTTTTTTCGAACTGATTCTTCCCTTTCCCGATTTTCCAGAATGAATGCATAAATTTTGAACTGTCATGTTTTGGAAAATTGTACGCTCGATGACTTCTGTTCCGAGAACTTTTTGCAAAAACTGAACAGGGAGACGGCTATTCTTTCTTTTCATACTTAGACCTTTTGGGATGCTGAATGCTTCTGTTTTCAATAACCACTTGTTTACTTAATCACAGAAATGCAATTTTTACTTTTCCATTTGACAGTTATTGTAGCAATTTGGCTTCGAATAACTTATTGAAAAATAGGTTTATTTATGGTAAAATCTGGTTTGAGAGTGATCGGATTTTTCCACGAGCTCGTAAAAACTACGTTTGTTGCCCAAAAATCGAAAATGACTCGAAAACAGTGGAGAAATCTGACAAACTGGCAGGTGGAGAATTGAAAGCCTATTAAAATTTTACATTCACTGTTCTAGGGTGCCGCTCCAAAACCGATTACCTGGCTCCATAGCTCAATATGAAGTTTTCGTAAAAAGTGCAAAAATTACCCTTTCCGGAATATTCGAATTTATTAATCAAGACCTATATCTAGAAAAAACATTTAAATTGTGTTGAGCATCAAATTTTCTTTAAAAAAATGACACCTAGCTGTGCCTAAGGCTAAGAAAATATGAATTTTCAAACACAGCCATATTTTCTTGCAAAAGCCCGGTAGGTGGTTGGTGGTTTTTATTTTCGGTGAAAAAAAAAAATAAATTGAGAACAACATTAACTTGTTTCCGCCGTTTTACCTAATACTATTTTTGCAATTATATTAGATATCTTTATGCTTTATAATGTTAAACTGGGTAACTAAAGTTCCATATATTAACTTCTCAATGTAGTAGTAAAGAGAGACCCTATTTTTCAAAAACAATTTATGGCCCGGCATCAAAAATATTGTTGAATCAGATGATGATTGAGATTTCAGGTATTTGGTGGAGTCCATGAAGTCCGGCGAAAGTAATCACGGCCGAGAAGTATGCCATAAGTCAAGTGCCGGCTTCAACCGGGCCATTACCCAAGAAAAGTGACGGCTTAATACAGAATATAAATATCGGAGGAAACGCCGCCGAACCTCCTACCTGGGGCCTTTCACATCCCTATTTCACTATGTTACTTAGTTCATCCTAAGCGGCAATTATAAAAGCGGTTTCATCAAAATGTAGAATCATCAGCATTGGAATAGATCTAATCCGGATTTAATGGCCTGGCAAGCCAATATATTAGGCGGTTCTCTTTACATTTGTGAGTTCTTATAGAAATACATACAGAACCCACCCAGAGAAATAGATAAGAAAATTTGAAACGATTTGCACCCCCCTCTCTTTCTCACTTTCTCTCTCTCTCTCTCTCTCTCTCTCTCTCTCTCTCTCTCTCTCTCTCTCTCTCTCCATCTCTCTCTGGTTTAAGGTTTGATCAAAATTCTAAAATATTATAGCTATATTTTTTATTGTTTTGTTTAATGTACCTTATATATAAACCGCAACTATTTTTTTTAATTAATGATCTTGCAAATCACCAAACCAGTAAGAAAAATTGGCTGTAAAAAATAATTAATGTTAAAAATGACAATGTGATTAGCGGACTCCACATAAAATAGCAATAGTCGTCAATTATAACACCATCACTTCTTTTAGGTTTATCACACTCAACCTTGAAGTAGTATTTTCACCGAAGATTACATTTACGGCAGTTTTTCTTTTAAATCTGACAATAAACAACCTACGAGAACAATTTCAACTAGTTCTTTTGTTCGTTGTTTATCTGAGCTACTGAGTTAGTAGAGTTTTAACAAATAAATCATCGTTGTTTATAATTGTTGTATAATGTAATATGACTGTATCTATTAAAAAGTCTTTTACTATTTTATACATAATATTAAATGTAAAATAAATATATACATATATATGATGGTCTAGTATAAACATTGAGTTATAATACATCCTATTAGAGTATAATGCAACTAATCAACCAGTCAGAATCAAAAAATTTTCCTTTTTTTCGAAATATGCAGACCTTAAGGCATAAACTGGCATTTTTTTCAAGATCTATAGCATCTGTTCCAATTTTAACCAAATATTTGCATTCTGCCTTAAATTGAACTATGTATTTTTAATCTTATGAAACGCGCATGTATTGAACAAATGATTACTTGAATTTTAGAAAAGGAGAAACTTTTGATAAATGTAAAAAATAACTATTTGAACAACTATATGTATCAGGGAGCCAAATACATAAAAAAAATTACTTATTAAGCTTTCTTCTGCTGTACTGGAAGTTCCAAAAACGTCAACCCTTCAAATATAAATCAAACTAGAATATTAAAAAATGTAAATTTAACGCATTTTGAAGAGGAGCGAACTGTACGATTTCGAATATATATACAAATTAATTATAATAATTTTTTGAAAATATTTTCAAATAACAATAACAAACGCAACTTATAAAACTGTACTTTTTTCAACCATATTGTTCTTTGTTTTAATTCCTGAAAGAAAATATTTTGTTTTAATCGTAGATGTGCAATTTTTTTGACTTTTCTATTAATTCGAGAAGTATTGCTTCTACTGTCTTGTATGCGATAAATTTCACGAAAAATTTCGAACAAAACGAACCAATTGTTGGTAAGCGGAAAGGGACCTGGGCTACTCCACGCCAAGGCCAGATGTTTCTCAAAGTGCTAAACAATTAAATGAACATGGAAATTTGGCCCCATTCTCAATTCCTTTATATACCTGTATCTGACGGCATACCTCCTTTTCTGAGGAGTAAACATCTGATCCAACGGAAATACCCCTGAGATAAGGGGGAAAAATTGTTTTCTTATATTCAAATATGTTTGGAATTTTTTCCAGTTTCATTACTGCCATTATAACCGGCCGATGAGAAATCAGATTTGTTTAAATTCTTTCGTTTATATGTAACATAAAGTGGAAGACCAACTACACTTGTTCTAAAAGACTGTTTGATACGTTGTATGTTTATTAATGGGCTTTATCCTATCATCAAAGGGAGAAGCTGATAAGCTGAAAAGTCGAATCAAGTTTCAAAATCAAAGAATATAAATCTACCCGTTTCCACAAACTCCTGTCTTTAATAATCCATTTCTCTTGCCAATCGATCTTCTGACCACCAGGAAAAATGGCGTACGATAGTAGATCGTACTTTTATAAAAATATACGCACGATCTGCGTGTTGTGTCGTGACGCATAGCCCCGAAGACTGATTTAAAACTGGCCCTCGGCTATTATATACCCTGAGATTATGAAAACCAACAAAGGCACCTGTCTTCGCCTTCACCTGCCGGCTACCTTCAATTAACAATTTTTGTGCTGTTTACCTTTCATAATTGGATCACAGCCTACCTCCATACACCGGCCTAATTGATCACACTAGAACGAGGACGTATCATTTACTTAGGGTCGTTTTCTTTTTGGGCTAATTGTATTTGTTTTTACAAAGGGTGACAAATGTCGTTCCCTCGAGCACCGTTAGTGCTGGAATTCACTTTTGATTACACCCTGTCTACTACACCTCAAACTCCGTAACAGGTGGACAAGAAGGCTGTTAGTTTCAAACCATAACAAGAATAATTTATGACAGGAAAGAATGCATTTTTTGATGTAGGAATTTCAAGATTATTATGGTATTCACGCACCCCTTGTGAAATTTATTAAATGTGTTATTGCTTTATTAAATACGAATATAGGTAAACGAACTTTCGAGATTATGAACTGATAAATATGCTAATATGTTCAGGAAAGTTGTTGGAATAGTTTCCTGATTTCTTCCTTGTGATTAAAAACGATTAATTCATTTTTATAAATGGCGAAGTTAAATTGAAAGGAAGATTTGTTAGAATAACATGATTTGACCACGTTTTTCATATTTTTTAAAATCTAGCTTGCTCTTTGTTTTATGAACTTTTCCATTACAAGCAAAACTGGCACGTTGTAAGGAACCCAAAGCCAAATCCTAAAGAATTTGAGGAAAATGCAGTATACTCCAGATAGCACGCTCTGACTAAAACCTTACTAGTGTCGAGTTTGCTATTAGTTCTGATATTGTTGTAAAAAAAAGTACCAACTTAATACAACGGATATGCATAGGCTGCGTAAAAATAATTTTTATCTATAACATCATAAAAATGTCATACGTTATTCATTATTAATTATTTCATTAGCTCTGGTGTGACGTAGGTTTTAGAAAAACGTTTTCTTTATCATGCCACGTTTCAATCTTTATTGAGATCATCTTCAGGGTCTGAGATTTATATTGTTTAAATTTTACATGTGCATTTAGGATGTGAATAAAAATGAATTTATACAATGCTTTTTAGGATTAAAAAATGTATTTGTTGCATGTTAAGCATTGTTATAATAATAATCTTTAATATTATAATAACAATCTAATTAATTTGTAAACCCGAGATTATTTGGAGAACATAGATGCGGTCCGGTGTGACGTAGGTTTACAAAAAGATATTCTTTACAGTGCCAACGTTTATTGAGATCATCTTCAGAGCCTGGGATTTATAAAAATTGTTTGAATTTTACAATTACATGTAGGGTGTGGAAAAAATTATTAATCGCAGAATATGCAATTTCAGAAAATTTTATATTAAAAAACAAAATAAAAAATGTATTTATACAATGGTGGAAAATTTTACATTAAAAAAATGAATTTATAGAGCGCTAAAAAATTTTAGATTCCGTCAAAGTATTCGTACTCACTCAAAACCAATGTTTTCTGTGCAGATCTGTCATTCTAGTGTGTCCTTTTGAGTGTGTAGTGTGTCAGTGTGCTATGGCTGTTTTATATTTACATACGTTGGATTTTGAAGGGATTAAAAAAATATTTGAGGAGCCGACAATGGGAAAAATGGGTAATGTCTCGGCCTGATTATACATTCAGGATTATATAGACAGGAATAAGTAGAGAAAAAGAAAATCAAATTGTGGAAGAGATAAAATATGTCGCAATGTTTGATGGGTGGAATGTGAGGATTGTTTTATATGTTATATGTTTTGTGTGATGTGATGGTGATAGTGTTGGTATTGAAATTGATGATGATAGTGTAGCTGCTTCTGAGTTTACTTGTATTCGTTTTGTTCTTAATATTTTTGGATTGTTAATGTCAAAATTGTGTTGGTGTTGAAAATGGTGGGTAGCCAATTTATGATTGCAAAAAAACCCAAACAAAATCCTACAGCACATGACCCAACATTTTGAACACTGACAGAACAAAACAAACTTAAACGTAACTTTTCAAAAATGGTTTTTCATCAGCAGGAGATTTTTTCCTATCCTACATTATTTGTAACATTTAAACGATGTTTAAAAATCCCAAACCCTGAAGACGATTTCAAAAGAAAAAAAAAATCGAAACGTTGGCACGATAAAGAAAATATTTTTCTAAACTTATGTAACCCAGACGGCACCTCACGATATCCAAATAATCATTGATTAATGGCCACTAAACACCACTCGTTATTCATTATTTTCCCAATGAAGAGTACTTTGAATAATAGCAAACAGAATGGTCCATTTATTTCTAAAATAATGTACAAATTATACAAAACATATAATTGACATCGAAACATATGATATATATATATATATATATATATATATATATATCTATATATATATTCTGCTGAGTCGAGAA